>JALJEH010000074.1:0-44000 GCA_023631565.1 Gymnocephalus cernua | reverse complement strand
ACGCTATGTTACGTTACGCTATGTTACGTTACGCTATGTTACGCTATGCTACATTACGTTATGCTACGCTATGCTACGTTACGTTATGCTATGTCACCTTATACTGTTACGTTATGCTATGGTACGGTCAGATATGCTAGGTGACGTTACGTTGACGTTACGTCATGTTACGCTATGCTACATTACATTATGCTATGTTACGTTACGTTATGCTATGTTACGATATGCTATGTTACGATATGCTAAGTTACGCTATGTTACGTTACGCTATGTTACGTTACGCTATGTTACGTTATGCTATGTTACATTATGTTAGGCTATGTCATGCTACGTTACATTACATTATGCTCTCCGGGAACCATCACCTTATCGTGGTGGAGAGGTTTGGGTGTCCCTATGAACCTGAGGGCTGTGTTGTCTGGAGCTTTGTGCTCCTGGTAGGGTCTCCCATGGCAAAATGGTCTCAGGTGAGGGGCCAGACGAAGAATGGTTCAAAAAACCCTATCGAAGAACGAGGAAGGGAGCCAGGCCCAGAAGGAGGGCTCGTCAGCGAGCGTCTGGTGGCCGGGTCTGCCACGGAGCCCGGCCGGGCACAGCCCGAAAAAGCTACGTGGCACCTTTCTCTCCAGCCCATGGGCCCACCACCTGTGGGAGGAACCGCTGGGGTCGGGTGCGCTGCCACACGGGTGGCGGTGAAGGTCAGGGGCCTCGACGGACCAGACCCGGGCAGCAGAGGCTGGCTCTGGGGACGTGGAATGTCACCTCGCTGTGGGGGAAGGAGCCGGAACTTGAGGTGGAGCGCTACCAGTTGGATCTGGTGGGGCTTACCTCCACGCACAGTCTCAGTTCTGGAACCGTACTCCTGGAGAGGGGTTGGACTCTTTTCTTCTCCGGAGTTGCCCAGGGTGTGAGGCGCCAGGCGGGTGTGGGGATACTCACAAGTCCCTGGCTGAGCGCCGCAACGTTGGAGTTTACACCGGTGGACGAGAGGGTCGCCTCCCTACGCCTGCGGGTTGTTGGGGGGAAAACTCTGACTGTTGTTTGTGCATATGCACCAAACAAGAGTTCAGAGTATTCGGCCTTCTTGGAGACCTTGAATGGAGTCCTTTATGGGGCTCCGGAGGGGGACTCCATAGTTCTGCTGGGGGACTTCAACGCACATGTGGGCAATGACGGAGACACATGGAGAGGCGTGATTGGGAGGAACGGCCTCCCTGATCTAAACCAGAGTGGTTGTCTGTTATTGGACTTCTGTGCTAGTCATGGATTGTCTATAACAAACACCATGTTCGAACATAGGGATGCTCATAAGTGTACTTGGTACCAGAGCACCTTAGGCCGAAGGTCAATGATCAATTTTATAATTGTTTCATCTGATCTGAGGCCGTATGTATTGGACACTCGGGTGAAGAGAGGGGCAGAGCTGTCAACTGATCACCATCTGGTGGTGAGTTGGGTCAGGGGGTGGGGGAAGACTCTGGACAGACCTGGTAAGCCCAAACGGGTGGTGCGGGTAAATTGGGAACGTCTGGAGGAAGCTCCTGTCCGACAGACCTTCAACTCACACCTCCGGCGGAGCTTTTTGTGCATCCCTGTGGAGGTTGGGGGCATTGAACCTGAGTGGACAATGTTCAAATTTTCCATTGCTGAAGCTGCGGCAGGGAGCTGTGGTCTTAGGGTCTTAGGTGCCTCAAGGGGCGGTAACCCTCGAACACCGTGGTGGACGGGAAGCCGTCCGACTGAAGAAGGAGTCTTTCCGGGATATGTTATCCCAGAGGACTCCGGAGGCAGTTGCAAGGTACCGAAGGGCCCGAAGGGCCCGAAGGGCCCGAAGGGCCCGAAGGGCCCGAAGGGCTGCAGCCTCTGCCATGAAAGAGGAAAAGCAGCGGGTGTGGGAGAAGTTCGGAGAAGACATGGAGAAGGACTTTCGGTCGGCACCAAGGCGCTTCTGGAAAACCGTCCGCTAGCTCAGAAGGGGGAAGCGGGGAACCATCCAAGCTGTGTACAGTAAGGATGGGACGTTGTTGACCTCAACTGAGGAGTTAATAGGGCGTTGGAAGGAGCACTTTGAGGAACTCCTAAATCCAGCTGATGCGCCCTCTTTGTTAGAGGCAGAGCTGGAGGATGACGGGGGATTGTCATCCATTTCCCTGGTGGAGGTCACTGAGGTAGTCAAACAACTCCACAGTTGATTGATGAGATCCGTCCTGAAATGCTGAAAGCTCTGGGTGTGGAGGGGCTGTCTTGGTTGACATGCCTACTCAACATTGCGTGGAAGTCTGGGACAGTGCCAAAGGAGTGGCAGACCGGGTTGGTGGTTCCCCTGTTCAAAAAGGGGGACCAGAGGGTGTGTACCAATTACAGGGGTATCACACTTCTCAGCCTCCCTGGTAAAGTCTACTCCAAGGTGCTGGAAAGGAGGGTTCGGCCGATAGTCAAACCTCAGGTTGAAGAGGAACAATGCGGATTCCGTCCTGGTCGTGGAACAACGGATCAGCTCTTTACTCTAGCAAGGATCCTGGAGGGAGCCTGGGAGTATGCCCATCCAGTCTACATGTGTTTTGTGGATCTGGAGAAGGCATATGACCGAGTCCCCCGGGAGACATTGTGGGAGGTGCTGCGGGAGTATGGGGTGAGGGGGTCCCTTCTCAGGGCCATCGAATCTCTGTATGACCAAAGCGAGAGCTGTGTCCGGGTTCTCGGCAGTAAGTCGGACACGTTCCAGGTGAGGGTTGGCCTCCGCCAGGGCTGCGCTTTGTCACCAATCCTGTTCGTAGTATTTATGGACAGGATATCGAGGCGTAGTCATAGTTAAGTACCTTGGGGTCTTGTTCGCAAGTGAGGGGACAATGGAGCGGGAGATTGGTCGGAGAATCGGCGCAGCAAGGGGCGGTATTACATTCAGTTTATCGCACCGTTGTGATGAAAAGAGAGCTGAGCCAGAAGGCAAAGCTCTCGATCTACCGGTCAGTTTTTGTTCCTACCCTCACCTATGGTCATGAAGGCTGGGTCATGACCGAAAGAACGAGATCCAGGGTACAAGCGGCCGAAATGGGTTTCCTCAGGAGGGTGGCTGGCATCTCCCTTAGAGATAGGGTGAGAAGCTCAGTCATCCGTGAGGAGCTCGGAGTAGAGCCACTGCTCCTTCATGTCGAAAGGAGCCAGTTGAGGTGGTTCGGGCATCTGGTGAGGTTGCCCCCTGGGCGCCTCCCTAGGGAGGTGTTCCAGGCACGTCCAGCTGGGAGGAGGCCTCGGGGAAGACCCAGGACTAGGTGGAGGGATTACATCTCCAACCTGGCCTGGGAACGCCTCGGGATCCCCCAGTCAGAGCTGGTTAATGTGGCTCGGGAAAGGGAAGTTTGGGGTCCCCTGCTGGAGCTGCTCCCCCCGCGACCCAACCACGGATAAGCGGACGACGATGGATGGATGGATGGATTATTAGTCGTAGTTGTATGAGTAATACTATCGACTATGCAGGTCAGTGTGTTTGTGACCTGCCGCACAGTCCTGACCAGCTCCTCGCGACCAGCTCCTGCCTGGCACAGACCAGTGGTCACTACCACTAGGGGCGCTAAAGACACTGGTCTGTCTTGTGGTCCTTGTCATCTTGACCAGTTACTGAGTGGTCTTTGGAGTAGTTATTGTACATTTAATACACCTACTCCCCTTTCTCATTGTGTTGGCAACACTGTGCTGAATATATGTACAAAATTAATAAATAAAAATAATTATCTTTTGTCTGTCAAATATTATTGAACATTACTATTAATAGAAATCATAATAGCAATGAATAAATTATTATTAGTCGTAGTTGTATGAGTAGTATTATTGACTATGCAGGTCCGTGTCTTCCATCATCAATGATCAGGACCACTTACCCTAACTCTTTATATATATATATATATATATATATATATATATATATATATATATATATATAAGTGATGAAGTGTTTCAGGTGTAATTTTGTCCCATTCTTGCTGCAAACAAGTCTTAAGGTGGGCAACAGTACGGGGTCTTCGTTGTTAGCCACACATTCTCTATTGGAGACAGGTCGGGACTGCAGGCAGGACAGTCAAGTACCCGTATCCTCTTCCTCCGCCGCCAGGACTTTGTAATGTGTGCAGAATGTGGTTTTGCATTATCTTGTTGAAATATGCATGGACGTCCCTGGAAAAGATGTCTTCTTGAAGGCAGCATATTGTGCTCCAAAATCTCTATGTACTTTTCAGCATTAATGGTGCCATCACAGAAGTGCAAGTTACCTTTGCCAAGGGCACTGACACAACCCCATACCATGACAGACCCTGGCTTTTGGACTTCAGCGGAGGATGATTTCAGCGATAATTTCCAGCACCTCCTTCCTCACATCCTCATTGCTGCATTCTGGAAGATTCAGAAGATGCAGATTCCATCTCCTACTGTACCGCTCCGACTCTCCTTGTTTCTCTCTCAGGGATGTCCTCATCTCATCTTCTTCACTGTGTCGTCAGTTCCTTTCCACTGGATTTCCAGCCCTTTCACATTTTCCTGCACTCTAGCAATCTTGACTGTATTTTTCATTACTATTTCTTCAAACTTCAAAAAATGGTCATTCAAGCCATTAATGGTTTGAACATTTTCCTCTTCTTTGCTGCAGACCCTCTTAGGATTTGGGCTTTTTGTGGGAGTATCAGGAAGAGGTGTACATAAACCGGAGAACAAATTTTCAACATCTATATCCATTATCAGGCCTCCCTTTCTCACATTCTTGGCATCCCTCTTTGACATCTTAGCATACGTGTCCTGGCTGTTAGCAATACTTTGGCTAAAAGTTTGTAAGCTAGTTGCTATTTCACTAAATTTGACCATGAAAAAGTCCTTTTGTTCGGGCGACTGAACTTACTGGATGCAAGAGCAACATTCCACTCCTTCGTTTATCGATAATATAATCTCAATACGTCAATTTAAACCATTTGTACTTGGTCAGAGTCTCGGAGCTCAGGATAACACGTTTGCACAGGTTGCCATCTTGGACCAATGCCTTGACCCATAGACTATACAGTCTATGGTCTGGCCCAACAAAAATGGCAACATGACAGCAACACGAGTTTGGAGTTGCTTTCTTTGAGAATGCAACCCTATAGCTAACTGCGCCACCTGTTGCCAAAGTATCATCATTGACATGGAGCTGGAATATAATGAAGCTGACTAGTTCAAAGGTTTCACGTTGCCTGGAGCATGAGCACCAGGGATGTAGTGGAGGCTAAACGCACGTAAACGCCGTTTACGCACCTCCCAAAATTCGGAAATAGCGTTTACCCACCTCCAAAGTGCGTTTATCCACCTCTAAATTGTGTTTATCCACCTCTAAATAGCCTATAGTTCCTAAGACATTTTAAATTAAGCTTATGTCGTTTTAGTTTCATATTTTTCATTATTAGTTTCATAGATTGTTAAACCTAAGACGAAGTCTTTCATATTGCGCTGCTTACTGAAGAAGAAGGAGGAGGACTGAGATGTTGTGATCGTCACTTCCGGTAAGTACATGAGGCAGTGCGCGATTTGAGACAACACTCCCCCGTCAAATTTTACGCACTATGCAAGTAAGTACATAGTGCACGAAGGGCACTTCTCTGAGTGCACTAAGGGAAGTGCGCGATTTGGGACACACCTTCAGTGTTGACCAATCTCTTGCGGTGTTTGTTTGTAAAGCCCACAACGTCGCCTTCCAGGCAGCGATGCCTGGAAGGCACTAGGATTAGGCAACAGTGCCTTGAACTAAGTCAACGGTCGCAGCGCTGCCTTGAAGTCAACGTTGGGGGCGTAGCCAGCAGGAAGCAGCAGACTGCATTTTATATACTGTCTATGACTGCATCAAGACTCATCAGTTCTCTTAATACATCCATGGTCACTAGCCCAAACTAGCCTACATGTCTCATGTTATAAATTGTAAAAATAGATGTCCGGCAATCTTTTAAGCGGCGTCAAGACAGCAGCCCTCCTCCTGATGCAAGCAAACGGCCTCGGCTACAAGCCCAAAGTGAGTGAGCTCGAAAAACAGTACTAAACTTCATGTTTTTTAGGTTAATTTGGTTCACAGTAGATTCATGCCACTGACTCAACAAGTCACCTCTACCTGTTCCCATTAGCCCATGTTACAAGTAAAATTCAGGATACATTATCAGATAAATAACTGGATGTAATTATGCATTCTCTGACATTTAAACCACTGGAAGTTTGTGACAACAAGCTCTCTTTGCTAGTCACCTAGCTAGTTAATGTTATCGCCGTTCGCGGTTTTGCGGGTACGGTAAACGTTTCTATGGAAACGGCGAGTTGAACCAATCAGAGGCGTCGCTGTTAAGCTTAGGACTGTGGGTATTGTAGTTTTTCTCCATAAGATTGCGGCTAAAAACATGTTTTTCTAGTAACAAGGTTGATTTCATACAGACCTCTAGCTTCTACAGGAGCAGAAACAAAACGAGACATTTGAGGATGTCATCCTGGGCTTTTGGGAAACACTGATCCACATTTTTCTGACATATTGTAGACCAAACAACTAATCGATTAATCGAGAAAATATTCAACAGACTATGAAAATAATCCCAAATCCCTAATCATTATGTACAAGTGCATTGCATTGGAAGCCCTGGATATAAGCCTCCCTCTCTATCTATCTTAAATATTTTTGTTCTCTCTGTTTTGTCATTTAGTAAACTTTATAGATTTCAACCATATTATTCCTTCTTGAGTCTCTTTAACAAGAGCTTAGATGAATGTATGAATTGAATAGTGATTGTGTGACCTATGATGAGGAAACAACCAGTGATACCCTTGGTAGTACCATCAAATGATAGCCTATAGCGATGTCATCAGGATACACATACACCGGTAGGCAGTGGCCCACCTTAAAAGGTGACCACGTCGTGGTCCACCAGAATTTATAGTTTACCCACCTCTTTTTTTACCACTACACCTCTGATGAGCACCATAGACAGTTAAAGAAATGGACTAATAGATCCCATTGCTCTGGATGGAGACCAGTGAAGTCTATAGGGGCTTTCCAACCAGAGGGATTTTTGCAGTTCCTAGAACTTAACGTTTGTCGTGTTCTGACAGGACAAATTTGGGGATTTTTAAGTTCCTCTGGCCGCAGTACCGTACTCTTTCAGCTCCTACTTCAGAGCAGGGCCTTTTCCATTTTCCCTTTTCCTAGGTCTACTTGATTGGTCGAACTTATAAGTCACGCCCACTCCCAACCCGGAACTTGCAGACAGAGTAACAACGGGACACTTTTAACAATTTTCACCATCTTATTTATCATTATCATCTTATTCTGACGCTTTAGGCGAGAAATAAACTGTTTAGATTTCGAATACGGGTAGTCTTCCGAAAATCGTTGCCGAATTGACAATTTGCTTCAAAGTTTTCGGAGTTGAGAAGCTCCATAAAGTGACGGACTCTCAGACCAGACCAGACTCAGATCTCTCAGCCACACAGAGGGCAATGGCCATTTTGGCTAACAGCACTCACCCACTACACTCTCAGTTCTGCCTCCTACCATCTGGAAGGAGGTATACCTTCCGAAAACCCGGTCCCAGTCTAACAGATACCTGAGATCATTTGTACCATCAGCTGTTGGGTTTCTTAATAAACTATAGGTCATCTGCCATCCCTGCCCATTTCACAGCATATATTTGTCATCTTTTTAAGTGTAGTGTACATGTGTATTTAGGTTTTTATCTATTTACTATTTTAGGTTTTATGTGCTTTTTCTGTGCTAATGTTTATGTGTTGGCTACATGTTGTAAACCAAATTGCCCCTTGGGGACATTAAAGACATTTCAATTCAATTCAATTTTCCTCTAACTACGTTCCAGTACTATTTGGTCGGAAAGCGGCTTATTAGAAGCACTTTTCCGGTGAGTGCTTAGCATTACTGCGCAGTTGCAAACTGAGCTTGCCGACATAGATGTTGTAAGTCTTCTGGTAGCTGTGCCAAGAGAAATCTCAATTATTCCAAATCTTGCAGAGACGGAGAGTGTAGGTAGGCTATATGTAAGGAGATAACATAGGCACAGGCTAATTATTGCTAACTAAAATGCTAGTTAACATTAGCAATTAAACTACACAGCTAATGTGCCAGACTTACGGAAGCCGAGAACGGCCATGGATTTTTAATTTTTTTCATGCAGTGTTATCTCATGATAACGACTTATTAATTTGTTATCTCAATACAACAAAGTTTGTTTTCTCGAGATAATGAATTAATTAATAATGTTCTCCCTCCCCTTCTCCGGTCGAATATTTGGAAAAAATCCCACTAAGACACCCTCCAAGTATTTGACCGGAGAAATAGAGGGAGAAACGGCAGACCTCTTTCTGCTTATGCAGCCCCTTCCCCAGGTTAAATTGAAGGGTGTCTGATGCACGTTGGTGAATAAATACACTATACAAAGTGTCGGTTAAGATCCGTGTATATTACATGCTGCACAACAAGTAGCACACATCGCTGACTTCCTTTTCCCCACAGGGTGGAGCTGTTGCCTAAGCAGTGCAAAAGGATACCCTGTAACAGTATTTACAGAGAGAAGGGGAGGGAGAACATTATTAATTAATTTGTTATCTCGATAAAACGATCTTTGTTTTGTCGAGATAACTAAATAATTACTTTGTTATCCCGAGAAAACAAACTTTATTATATCGAGATAATGAATTAATAAGTCATTTAAAAAAAAAAAAAGGCCGTTCTTGGCTTCCGTACAGACTGCCTGTAGGCTACATTCATTTAAAATGAAACATTGCAGTGGTCAGGTAGGATCAGTGGTAGAGCAGGCGCACATGTAATAAGGTTTATGCCTTGACGCAGAGGTCCAGGGTTCAAATCTGACCTGTGACAATTTCCTGCATGTCTTCCCCCCTCTCTCTCCCCTTTCTCACCTAGCTGTCCTGTCAATTAAAGGCGGAAAAGCCCCCAAAAATAATCTTTAAAGCTACATTGTGTAAGAATTACTCCCATCTAGCGTGGAGATCATATATCGCAATCAACAGTCTCTCGCCATACAGTTGAAAGTACGTATTGCAGCTACGGTAGCCGTCACGCTTCAAAAAGCATAAGTCTAGGCTACTAAAGGCCATCAATCAGCAATGGTTGTTGGAGTGCATGTCGGACAGTGACGCAGAGAGAGAAAGAGAGAGAGCGAGAGAGAGAAAAAAGAGACCGTGGCGGTCCAGAGGATAATTAACTTGTTGGGATTTGCAGCTCCAATGTTCACTCTTTTTTTCTGATGACGCCAGTCTCTTGCTCTTTTCAATATCCATTTTCTTATTCTGAGTGAAGAAGACTCCTGTTCCTGAAATTTGGATTTTGAATACGTGTGGTCCTCCACGTTTCCTTCTTCAAACTTGCCGGGGCCGGGAAGCGACGATACCCGTTAGCAGCAGCTGTTAGTCGATTACGCTAAAGGCGGCTGTGTCCGTCCTTCATTCCCGTCCATATCACCATCCATACCCACGCAAAGTTACCGTTTCTGGCTTTCGAGGCTTTGACAGAGCTCCAGGGGCCTAGAGCCTATTTTTTATAAAAAACGTCTGCTACGGAGCCATAACGTGAAGTACAAGATAATGGAGCCTTTTATACATTGTCGTGTTTCTTTATAAATAAACAATGGACAAATAGTGTCTTTAAAGGCTTCAGATGTAAAGTTATTGGCTGTCAAAGTGACGCCAAAATGAATGGCAGTCAATGGAATGCTAACGGGGAGTGAGTGCTTCGTAGCATTAAAATGGCGCCCGCGGGCCGGGCTCGGACAGAAAAATTCAGCCCGATCCGGACTTTTATCTTCCATGGATGTCAGCAGTCTCTCAGGTAGTGTTAACGGTGTGTGGCTAATGCTAGCTTCAGGATCCACTGGTTCAGCTAGCTTAGCTGCGTCCTGAATTACTGTCGTAATTTGTTGATCCGCCAGTTGAGCTTGTTTTTTAGTAGCCTTCTTCATGTTCTAAGTTGAGTATAGTGTTTGCACAATTAGCTAATTGTGTAAAATCAGATGGATTTGATAAGGATTTTACCAGGATTTAAACAGTGATCCCAGTTTGCGACCTACTCTCACTCAAACCGGAAGTCCTAGCTGTCAGCATTTTAACTGTGTTTAAGCCAGCTAACGGTAGGCTAAAGTTAACTGCTAAATGTTAACTAGCATCACACCCTAGGCTGTTTAAAGGAATATGCCACCGTTTGTTTAAATAGGGCTTATCACGGTCTCCTCTAGCTGTAGATGGGCCAACGCATTTTTTGTCTCAGTGCGTGTAATTAGGTTTTGTTGTCTTTTGTTGGCTCACTTTTACTCACAACATGCTAACTGGCAACATAGGATTCCATTCACTACGCTAAGCTAACTAGCGGCCGGTGTGCATGCACAAAAAATGTGTTTGCCCACCTATCTACATCTAGAGGAGACTGCGATAAGCCCTATTTCAACAAACGGTGGCGTATCCCTTTCAAAATAGTATTGCGATACATTTTTCATCTCAACCGATTGTAATCTTTACACAGTTGAATCGATTTTTTACCGATTCATGATGCATTGTTACATCCCTAATTTAAAGCCATCAGATAAAACCAACAGACTTACAAGTTGTGGGAGTGATTTATTCCAGGATGCAGGTTTATGTGCAACTTGCGTCCTGATGAGGACACACAATTATTTTTTAAAGCAAAATGAAACAAACCCTGCAGAAAGAGGAAAATATTAAAAGAAAATTGGTGTGGTCAAAATTACATGGTTGTGCCATCAGGTGTGAAACTCCATTATTATATTGGAATATCAAATTTCCTACTTCCCCCTTTGTTAAGGTTAGGGGCACTGATACATGACGACACATCACTAGAAAAACTAAGAACAAGTTAAACATGAGCAGAATATCTACAAAAGATTAACTAAGGTGTGAATCAGGAGGAGTGAATGGGAACTGCTGTTTGTATCAAATACAAGGCAAATGTGATCTTGGTGGTAATGGTAGCACTGGAAGTCTGTAAAGGCCTTTTATCCAAAGACCTTTTGATTCAGAGTCTGTAGACCTGTTCAGTTGCTGTTTAGTATATTGTTGACAGCACTGTTTACATCATTAGTACAAAGAAACAAAAATACTTAAGCCAAAGGCAAGAGAAACAATAACCAGTGTTTACACGTACAGAGAAAAACTGTTTATCAAAAATATTGATATACATAGTTGTTACTGTGTAGTTGTGAGTATCTTTATAAGACATGAAAATGATCCCAGTTAACAATGGATATCTTAAAATGATCTTGCTCATGAGATTACACTGAAAGTATTGACAATAGATACATGTGAAGCAGGTAATGACAATGAGGAAACTGGAAATAGTAATAGTAACTAAGTGAAGATTCGCTCCAAAACTAGTTGCTGTGTATTTTGGTACAAGTGTAAAACACTCACACACATGTCAAAGGGAATATGTACAAAGTGGAGATTGTTTATATTTACACATTTACATACAACAAACCAAAGCTTTAAGGAGACATGATTTCACCGTGGGCTATGCCTAATATAGGCTGATACAGTAAAATACATAAACTACACCTTCCCTCCATGACAGAGCTTGTCTCCAGGGGAACAAGTCCGCTTTGACCTCTGACGCAGAAAGTGTGGGGAGGAAGGGGCATACTGTTATAAGAAATAAATAAAACCAACAATGTGTAATGTCACTAAGCAGATATTATCATCTGCCTTTGTAGGCACCATGGGACAGACAATGAGCTCCTACAAAGGTGGTGCTTATTTTAAACACCACACAACAACTTCTCTAAATGTGTGAGCTATAAACAAGGTTACAAGATTTAGAAAAATGAACAATGCTTTGTGGACATACAGTATATTCCAAAGAAGCTGAGCGCTCCAAGTACCTGTGAGTGTGAATTTAGGAAAGTGCAACTACGCCCTCTTCTGTATGCATGCATACACTTGTCATATGCAAATTCACAAGGGCTATCATATCCTACAATCCATTATTGCCAGTGAAGAGAGAGTGCCTACTCTGTGGGAAGCAAAGAGAAAATAAAATGAGGGGGAGGAGTAAACATGTTTTGCCTTTAATTAGACTTCTTTATCTTAATGCATTGAAATCTTTTAGCGCACCTGTCTTTGATCACCAAGAGGCCATAGCTACTATATGGCCTCTTCAACCGGCTGACTGAAAATGACTGGAAACCATTGCAGTCAGTCTTGCTAATTTTGAGTACAAACTGATTTTCTTTTTCACAACACAGATGGCCTTGGTATGATACCATCACCTTCATCCTACCCCCCAAAAACCAAAGAAAAACAAGAAAATCACCGAAGCTGGAGGTTAAGGGTTGAGGAGGCCAAGGTGTGGAGGTTAAGTATCCGAGGAAGAGGAGAAAAAAAGGAGTGGAGAGAGAAGGAGGAAGTCCGAGTGGAGTCCCTGTGCTCATTTACCAGCTAGGCTAGGCTAGCTTGTTAGCATTGCCATGGCAGCCATCAGCTTGTTAGGTAACTGTGTAGTTCTCTGGAGTTGATGCTCAGGACCACACCCGAATGGTTGCCTGGCAACAAGAGAGAAGAAGAGACAGGACACAGACAAACAATGAGCAATGTGAAGTCCAGATGATGACACACAGTGGAGGGACATGTTTCATATTTGACCTAACACTTTAAATGTTGGTTACACTCAGTGAAATAGTGGTAGATACAAAATGTCATAATGGAAAGCAACCACCCATAACCGTTGATTTTTTACATAAAAATGATTGTGTTACTTTCATTAGTATGACAATACATAACAACGATGTACGGGTGTACTAAGAATTTACTTATTCGTCATAAACCTAAAAAACTAAATCAAGGGCATCGCAACCACCTGGGACAAGGCTCACCCACTTTCTAAGACCAGTGGTATAGGAGCCACTCACTTTTACTGTCTCTACTTTATCAGAGCACTGTCAGTCAAATCCATTACACTTGAGAAACAGTTTTTCTCAATTAATTTGGCACATTTACTGAATCAAACTTACAACTGTCAAAATTCTAAGTACAATCCTCACACCACGTGGTACATTCAGCACACCACTCGATGTGACCTGCAAAAGGTGATTACTTCATCAAAAGAATTAGCTTATGTTTCAAATCAGTCCCTCCAGAAAAACGCGATTATGCGATCGCAGAATTCAATGCATAATCAGCCAAAGTCCGCATATTTATGCGGGGGCCGCATTTTTTCAAATACGCCGCACTTTCGCCGCATAAATTGCCGATTTCCGCGCAAAATATGCGGGACTTGCATGATTTCATAATCCCCGCATTTTCGTTGCAAAAATGTCACATATATCTCAGCAGAAAGTTGAAAAATGTTGTGTTTACTTCACACAAGAGCAGCCATTTTCCACTGTTGCCATGGGAACGTTATGAAGTGACGTAATTTCGCCTAGTGAGAACACAGTGTTGGGGGAATCACTTTTTTTTCTCTTTTTCATCAAACCACAGTTTTTGCAAGTTCCCGCAATTTTTGCAAGTTTCCGCAATTTCATCGCATAAAATTGCATAAATATCCCGCATATTCCATCGCATTTTAAGAAAACGTGCCGCATAATCAAGGATTTTTGCTCGCAACAATCACAAAAAAACTCTGCCTTTTTCTGGAGGGACTGTCAAATGTAAATAAATCCATCAGTGAATAAATCAATGCCATCAAAACAAAAGGTTTAAAAAAGATATACAACAGCAAAATGATCAGGAACTGTTGTACAAGATGTGCAAGAAAAAAGAAAATATGCAGCAAATGTATCAACCTCATGGGTCATCCAATGTCCTCTCCGTCTGGCAGTAACATTTTATCGCCATCACGCCTGATATCCTCCCTTGCAATGCAAAGAGGGAAAAACCTTTGCCATGATGCAAAAATTGTTAAAGTTGTATTGTTCCCCATGTAGCCTAAATCCATATTATACTATACAAGTACATATTACTTATCTTTTAAAATAATATATATATAACTTATCTTTCTTTATCTTATCTGTATATATCTTTTTTATATTATACTTGTTGTACGTGTCCTTATTGCACTCTGGGTCGGAGAGAAACTTATTTTCAATTGCTCTGTATGTCTGGCACATATTGCAGAAGTGACTTGACTTGTCTATTCATTTGAAAACTTTTACAACAATACCACATAGCTATTATGTATATAATATATATGTGGCAAGTGATTGTGATTGTCTATTTTGCATGTAGGGATTTACAAAATAGATTTTGCATTTGAGAGTAATATGATTCAATAGCAAATGAATGCAAACTATTTTGATCTGCAAGACTTACTAAATGCATTTTGTGCCAAAGCAATTATAAATGACTATAATCATGTAAACAACTCTATGACTATGTATGTTCTCACAATAAATAGTCATACAGTTTGACAAAGTTTAATAGTCATTCAACTATTGTGCCAAAGCGATTTGGAAAAACTGTAGTAAAGTAAACTTAATTCCGCATTTTAGCTACAGCCTTGCTGCTGCTTCCTTAAATCCATTCCACTTGGCTCATTCAGATTCCATACAAATTAAACTCCATTCTGTGTTTTCACTATTCAAGACTGCTGCTCTCCCGACACAGCAAGGTTAACAAGGCATCTTACCACATCTGCTGCTCAGTGGGTCTGGCTTTCTGTTCACATACTGTCACTAAACAAGCTGGTATTTAAGTGAATGTTCATCATTTGTTCACCTGCTGCTTTTAGGCATCATGTAGTCTTTGTTGCAGCATTGAATTACAGTTACACTTACAGTTATCTGATGTTGTTTTACAGTAGTAGTAGTAAGGGTTTTAGCAATACCAGTAATAAGGAATACAAAAGGGAAGTCCTCCAGTACCTTGGTGTGTGTAAGCTGTAGATGTTAGTGGCTTGGGTTTTAGTAGCAGTGGTTAGTGGTAGTCCTGACAAGGGAACGGAAGGCGGGGATACCTCCTGCGTTACCTAGAGTCTGCGAGTCCAAGTCATCGTCGATGAACTCCTCCCCCTGGATGATGTGCTGGGTGTCCTCACTGTGATTGACGGGGCTGGTCATCTCCTGCTCCTTCTCATTGTGCATCTGAGCATAGACATTGCGGCTGCCTGGGAGCTTCCTGAAAAACAGTGGGGGATAGGCATCCTCAGTCCTAAACCAAGGACTGTGGGATTTGTTGTTTTCATAAGATTTGGCCTTAGTTTTGCAGTGCATGTTTTATTTCAGGTGACTTTTTGTTGGACGTTTATATTCAGGAGACAAGGAGGTGCTGCGTTTTGATTTAAAAGCTGTTCCATAGGGAAAGATCAAAAAGACAGACAGGAGGAGCAAGCTAACACTGCTAACAATGTGACATATGAAATATAACCTGCCATGAATTAAAAGTAGAATTTGGAAAAAGGCCATGATGAAATGAACACTGAAAAGCGGCATACAATTATTATGAATTCTGAAAACGAATACTGAGTTTTAATCAATATTGTTAATATTGTTTTCTGGCATCTCCTGGAATCTCCGCTCCGTTGCAGCGGAGTATATAGCAGGACTTTGTACCGTGAAAAATCCCCAATAAAGGCTTCCAAACCAAATACTACACAACCGGACATGTTCCAGCAGTGATCTAAAACTGGGGGAAAAGGACCAACATTGGCGCCATCTGGTGTTAGCATGCAGCTAACGTTAGATTGTAATACAACCCCAAATCAGAAAAAGTTGGGACAGTATGAAAAACACAAATAAAAAAAGAAAGTAATGATTTCTAAATGTACTTTGACTTGTATTTCATTGCAGATAATGTGAACACAAAATATTTCATGTTTTGTCTGGTCAACTTCAATTTAATTTGTAAATATACATCTTTTCCTGTCATTCAGACCTGCAACACATTCCAAAAATGGTTGGGACAGGAGCAATTTAGGGCTAGTAATCAGGTAAATTGGTTAAATAATGATGTGATTTGAAACAGGTGATGTCAACAGGTGATTGTAATTATGATTTGGTACAAAAGCAGCATCCAAGAAAGGTCTAGTCCTTTAGGAGCAAAGATGGGCCGAGGATCGCCAGTTTGCCAACAAATACATGAGAAAATTATTGAAATGTTTAAAAACAATGTTCCTCAAAAAAAGATAGGAAGACATTTGCTTATTTCACCTTCAACAGTGCCTAACATAATTAAAAGATTCAAGGAATGTGGAGGAATTTCAGTGCGTAAAGGACAAGGGCGCAAGCCTAAGCTGAACAACCGTGATCTCCGATTCCTCAGGCGGCACTGCATCAAGAATCGTCATTCATCTATAAGCGATATCCCCACATGGGCTCAGAACTACTTTGGCAAACCTTTGTCAAGTACCACAATACGTAGTTACAGCCACAAATGCCAGTTAAAACTGTACTGTGCCGACTTTTCTGGGCTTGGAGGCATCTGGGATGGACCATCACACAGTGGAAACGTGTACTGTGAAGCAGTATTTCAGGTATTTTTTGGGAGAAATGGACACTGTGTGCTCTGGACCAAAGAAGAAAAGGATCATCCAGACTGTTACCAGCAACAAGTCCAAAAGCCAGGGTCTGTCATGGTATGGGGTTGTGTCAGTGCCCTTGGCAAAAGTAACTTGTACTTCTGTGATGGCACCATTAATGCTGAAAAGTACATAGAGATTTTGGAGCACAATATGCTGCCTTCAAGAAGACATCTTTTCCAGGGACGTCCATGCATATTTCAACAAGATAATGCAAAACCACATTCTGCAAACATTACAAAGTCCTGGCTGCGGAGGAAGAGGACACGGGTACTTGACTGGCCTGCCTGCAGTCCCGACCTGTCTCCAATAGAGAATGTTTGGCGCATTTTGAAGCGCAAAATGCGACAACGAAGACCCCGTACTGTTGTCCACCTTAAGACTTGTTTGCAGCAAGAATGGGACAAAATTACACCTGAAACACTTCATCACTTGGTGTCTTCAGTCCCTAAACGTCTTTTAAGTGTTGTGAAAAGGAATGGCAACATTACAAAGTGGTAAATGCTTTACTGTTCCAACTTTTTTTTAAATGTGTTGCAAGAACCAAAATAGGAATTTTGTTTTTTTGAAACAAAAACAATAAAAATCATGAGGAACACATTAAATGATGTGCTGTTGTATTGTCTGCAATGAAATACAAGTCAAAGTACATTTAAAAATCACTACTTCCTCTTTTTATTTGTATTTTCCATACTGTCCCAACTTTTTCTGATTTGGGGTTGTAGAATATAGCAGCACTTTCTGCCTTAAAAACTCACAGATAATGCTTTTGAACCATATACTTCCCAACCGGACATGTTCAGCAGTAATGCGACCTGTAATCAGGGAGATATTACATTGGCAGCCAAGATTACAGATCTCTGCCGTTAGAACACAGCTACTTTGGATAGCAGTGGACACTAATAAAAATAGCATCACTTAAAAGCTTTTAAACCACATACTACATAACCAGAAATGTTCCACGACTAATATGACCCGGAATTGGGGAGAATTTAACAACATTGGCAGCCAAGATTACATCTTTCACTTCTATTAGCATAAAGCTACATGCGACAATGTTAACGCCACCGCAGTCGCTTACAAAACCCACTCCAGTCCTGCAGCAGATGGCCATCTGGAGAAGGTTGGCTATGTGTTAGGTAATACTGCTGAAACCGGAGCGTTCAGAACAGTTGGAAATCTGAACGTTTTACCTCATTATTTGAAATCCGACATTATAACATATAGTTATGACAGAAAATATGGAAAAGCATAATATGTGACCTTTAATTGCTTAACTTTAGCTATTTTTACTTGAGGTAAAGGAAAGGGGATATTTTAGTTGGCGGTGAAAATATAATAAAATGAAAGCAATCATTCATACATAGCTACATACTGTAGCTAGTCCTTAGGCTATTAACCTGGCTGTGCGATGAAGAATATGTTAGTTTAAATGAAGCCACTCCTCCCAGTCATAATACTCAAATTCCTAGAGGCTCAGGCCGAGGAGGGGGAGTTGCAGCCATATTTGATTCAAGCCTGTTAATTAATCCTAAACTAAATTATAACTCGTTTGAAAGCCTTGTTCCTAATCTTCAACATCCAACATGTAAAAAAACAGTACAGCCAATTATATTTGTTGTTGTTCACCAAGCTCCAGGTCCGTATTCTGAATTTTTTGTTTTTATCATGTTTAGTCCTAAAATCAGACAAAGTACTTACTGTAGGTGATTTTAATATCCATGTGGACATTGACGACAGCCTTAGTATTGCTTTCAACTCACTATTAGATTCAATTGGTTTCAGTCAGAGTGTGCATAAGGCCACTCACTGTTTTAACCACACGCTCGACCTTGTGCTGGCATACAGCATCGAAATTGAAGATTTAATAGTATTTCCGCAGAATCGTTTATTATCAGACCATTTTTTAACTTTTGAATTCTTACTACCCGACTACATGAAATCAGATAAAAGCTTCTACACTAGATGCCTATCTGACAATGCTATAGCTAAATTTAAGTAAGATATCCCAACAGCATTTAACTCAATGTCGTGCTTCAATATAACAGAGGACCTTTTTGTTAACTTCAGTCCCCCCCAAATTGATAATTTTGTAGACAGTGCTACGGCCTGCCTACGGACGACTTTAGACTCTGTTGCTCCCCTCAAAAAGAAGATGATGAAGCAAAGGAAACTAGCACCTTGGTATAACTCCCAAACTCGCAAACTAAAACAAATCTCGCGAAAACTTGAAAGTAAATGGTGTTCCACCAAACTGGAAGAATCTCGTTTAGATTGGCAAGACAGTCTGAAAACCTATAGGAAGGCCCTCAGAAATGCCAGATCAGACTATTACTCATCAATAATAGAAGAAAATAATAACAACCCAAGGTTTATTTTCAGCACTGTAGCCAGGCTGACAGACAGTCACAGCTCTACTGAGCCATCTATTCCTATAGCTCTGAGTAGTGACGACTTCATGAGCTTCTTTGATGATAAAATTATAACAATTAGAGATAAAATGAATCACCTTTTGCCCTCAACTTCTAACAGGTCACCTTTAAACGCAGGACTGCTAGAAGGAACGACAAGACCTGACATATACTTAGACTGCTTTTACCCTATAAACCTTCAACAATTAATGTTAAAGGTCTCTTCAGCTTAGCCATCTACCTGTCTCTTAGACCCCATCCCAACAAGGCTACTTAAAGAAGCGCTACCACTGGTTAACATTTCATTATTAGATATGATTAATATGTCTTTATTAACAGGTTATGTACCACAGTCATTTAAAGTAGCTGTGATAAAACCTCTTCTGAAAAAACCCACCCTCAATCCTGAGGTCTTAGCCAACTATAGACCTATATCTAATCTTCCCTTCCTCTCCAAAATCCTTGAGAAGGTAGTTGCTAATCAGTTATGTGATTTCCTAACATAGCAATAGTTTATTTGAGGACTTTCAGTCAGGATTTAGAAAGCATCATAGCACAGAGATGGCACTGGTGAAAATTACTAACGACCTTCTAACTGCTTCAGACAAAGGACTTGTCTCCATACTTGCCTTACTAGATCTTAGTGCTGCCTTTGACACTACTGACCATACCATCCTGTTACAGAGACTGGAACACTTAGTTGGCATTAAAGGAATCGCATTAAGCTGGTTTAAGTCCTATTTCTCTGATCGATCTCAATCTGTTAATGTTAATGATAAATCCTCCAGGTACTCTAAAGTTAACCATGGCGTTCCACAAGGCTCAGTGCTTGGACCAATTCTATTCTCCTTATATATGCTTCCTCTAGGCAATATTATTAGGAAACAATTAACTTTCACTGTTATGCAGATGACACCAAATTATACTTATCAATCAAACCAGATGAAATCAGTCAGTTAGCTAAACTTCAAGCATGCATCAAAGATATAAAATCATGGATGACCTACAATTTTCTGATGCTAAACTCAAGCAAAACTGAAGTTATTGTGCTGGGATCTAAACAACTATCTAAAGATATTGCTACCTTGGATGGTATTGCCCTGGCCTCCAGCACTACTGAGTTATTTTTGATCAAAGCCCACTTAAAACAAACCTCAAGAACAGCCTTTTTTCATCTTTGTAACATTGCCAAAATTAGGAACATCCTGTCTCAGAACGATGCTGAAAAACTAGTCCATGCATTTGTTACTTCCAGGCTGGACTATTGCAATTCCTTACTATCAGGATGCTCAAATAAGTCCCTTGAGACTCTCCAGCTGATCCAGAACGCTGCAGTGCGTGTTCTGACAAGAACTAAGAAAAGAGATCATATCTCTTCTGTATTAGCTTCTCTGCATTGGCTCCCTGTAAAATTCAGGATTGAATTAAAAATCCTCCTCCTGACCTACAAAGCTCTAAATGGCCAAGCACCATCATATCTTGAAGAGCTCATAGTACCTTACTATCCCACTAGAGCACTGCACTCCCAGAATGCCGAGTTACTTGTGGTTCCTAGAGTCTCTAAAAGTAGAATGGGAGCCAGAGCCTTTAGCTATCAGGCTCCTCTCCTGTGGAACCAACTCCCAGTCTGGGTCCGGGAAGCAGATACTGTCACCACATTCAAGAGTAAACTTAAGACTCTCCTCTTTGATAAAGCTTATAGTTAGGGAGTGAGGAGTTGCAGCATCTGCCTAGCCCGGCCCACCTGCTTCTCTGTCCCAGAAATGCTTGTTACTAACCTAGCCATGGGGAGCTTGCTCCCCGGAGTCTTTATGTTTCTTTTCACCCAGGATGAAATCCCGGGATTAGGATGGCACCAAAATCATGGTTCCAGCTGTTGCCGTGGTTCTGCTGCACTTCCCTGCAATGCCATGCTGCTCCCTGCTACGCTACTACAACCACTATTTCTAGTCACTGTTCCATTATCTTTACTGTGACTGTATTGCCACTGTTCATCACACCCCAAACTGGCTCCGTCAGACACCAACTACCAAGAGCCTGGGTCTGTCCCAGGTTTCTCCCTAAAAGGGAGTTTTTCCTCACCACTGTTGCACTTCATGCTTGCTCTTGGGGGAATTCCTGGAATTGTTGGGTCTTTGTAAATTATAGAGTGTGGTCTAGACCTACTCTATCTGTAAAGTCTCCTGAGATAACTCCTGTTATGATTTGACACTATAAATAAAATTGAATTGAATTAATCGTTGCTCCAAATCTTTTATTCCTTCCGCCATCAGGTTACTAAATTCAGACAGTAGCCACTTTAAATCGGATCCTTTCAAAAGCTTACATGATAAAGTATGCAACATAGCCTATTTATTATTTTATTTTTTCTATTTTACTGCTATTTGTGAAAGTAAACTGACCTCTGTTTTACTGATTTGTGCTTGACCTGACATTTGGGATGTTGATATGACACAGTGCAGTAACTGTAATTAATGTATTTATTTTGACCTGCAACTTATCTAATAGAGATAGGAATTAGATATGGTATGACTTTATCACATATATACATGAGCAGAGGGATAGCATTTAATTTAAGTCATAGCCTACAGAAGAACTCAGCAGGAGCACAGTCTGGCCTAAGTAAATTATCCCATACAGCTTTGCTAACTTTACAGTAACCTTTGTTCAGGGGAGAAAGTTTGTCGCTTTTTGCTTGTTAACATCTTGGTTTCTTGACTGGTTGTTGATATCAGTGTCGTTCTAATGTAGTAACTAAAGATGCGAGTGCAAAGATTTTGCAAGGCAAGTTTTCCATACCCTGGGGACTAAGCCCCCCCCCCCGTCTTTCAATCTTAGTGCTCCGTGGCTTACTGGCTAGTGCGATCCCTGACCACTGAGACAGCTTCACAAGGAGGAGAGCGGGTCATGCCAGCACAAACCCCAGCGCGTGGGACCAGGTCACAACAGGCTGGTGGCTAGTTACTAGCTAGCTGCTGTGAATTCAAGATCTATCTTTGGAGCTGGTATCCACTCTCTTCACGGTGACGTTGTCTCAGTGGTGGGGAGAGACGGGGAGATGGAGGGAGGCAGGAAGAGGGAGCATGACCCTGCCTAGCTAGTTGCTTTGGTCTGAATCTGTGAGATAGCCACGCCCCTTCATTTGAATATATAAAGTATAAAGTGGAAATAAAGAGTGAAAAAAAATATTAAAATAAAAGTAAAACCTATTTATTTATTGAAAAATAAATGTTCAATAAACAAATAAAAATATTCATATATGTATTGCCTCATGTATTTATTTCAGGATGTATTTATTTATTTATGTATTAATTACAATTTAAAATGGCATCCATAACTATTGGGGGCTGTAAAATGTAACACAATACTGTAATATTATCAATTTGATTCTCTATACTCATTTCCAAGACGAAATAGCATCTGTTTAATTGCTGGGGTCATTGGAATTTGGGGGCATAGGCCAGAAGAAACAAAGAAGAACCAATATTATTATATCAATATCAATGACAGTCTTATATTTTGGCATACTAACTAATTTTAAGAGAATGGCGAAAATAAACAATTTCCATTTTTGGTTAGACAAGGTGTTTTTGTCTCTAAAATAACTGAAAAGGTGCTGCTGGAGCCCAGCCTTATCTGTCTTGGCTCACTGACTGACTGAAACCACAGCTCTTGACATGGCTCACCTTTTGAACTTGTAGAGGATGAAGGAGCCGGTGGCGAAGATGCTGATTAGGACAATTACTGCTAGAGTCCAAACACCCGGACCTTTCGCAGCTCCATAGAAGCCTGGGGTAATGATATACACACATAAACCAATGGAAAATGCATGCAATGTTTGCACAATAAATCAGATTTAAAAAAGGGTTACAGTACACAAAAATGTTAGTAGTTAGGGAGTGAGGAGTTGCAGCGTCCGCCTAACCCAGCCAATCTGCTTCTCTTCATAGTCGTTAGATGCATCTACCATATAATCAATGATATAACCAAAGTAGAGGGAGGCAGGCCGATACAACCCGATCCGGCTGGGGAGAGTTTTGCCCGACCAGGCACCTCTCTTTAGCCTGTCTCTCTTAGTTATGCTGTTTTAGTTTTAGACTGCCGGGGGACTTCCTTTGACACACTGAGCTTCTCTCTCCTCTCTCTTCCCATTTCTGTGCATCCATGTCCCAAAAATGCTTGTTACTAACCTAGCTCTCTTAGTTTGCTCCCCGGAGTCTTTGTTTCTTTTCACCCAGGATGATGTCCCAAGATTAGGGTGGCACCAAAATCATAGTTCCAGCTGTGGCTGGGATTCTGCCGCAATTCCCTGCTATGCCATGCTGTCCCCTGCTATGCTCCTACAACCACAATTTCACAATTCTGTTTCATTATCTGTTCTGTGACTGTTATTGCCCCCATCTGGCTGCGTCAGCCACCGCCTACCAAGAGCCTGGGTCTGTCCCAGGTTTCTTCCTAAAAGGGAGTTTTTCCTCGCCACTGTTGCATTGATGCTCTTGGGGGAATTCCTGGAATGTCGGGAATTTTTGCGTCTTTGAAATTATAGAGTGTGGTCTAGACCTACTCTATCTGTAAAGTGTCTTGAGATAACTCCTGTTATGATTTGATACTATAAATAAAACTGAATTGAAGTTAGAGTCTTGGGGAGAAGGTTACAAAGTTTACTGAGAGGACAAAGTCATACAATTTGAAGATGCTCACAGACAGACAGAAATCCGAACCTCTCTCTCTCTCTCTCTCTCTATCCGTGTCTGTCTGTCTCTCTCTTTCTATCTCTCTTCCGAAAATCAGTTTAGAAGCACAATAGAATTCACTGCGACTCAGTGAGCGAAAAGAAAAGAGAGAGACCGAGCAAGAGGTCGAGTGAGGTAGAGTGAGAAAGAGGGAGAGAAAGGGTGGTCAAATAAAGCCTGATAACGTAAAAACCGAAGTAGTACAAATGTTCTTTTTATCAGCACAAACGTAGCACAAACGATTGATACCATTTTGGGGAGATTTGGACATTAATGGGGGGCTGAGTGACGTCACTGGCAAGAAAATGTAAAGTTGAATTACTTAAAACCCTTAAAAGCACAAACGATAATTTTTACGGCACAAACCGGCACAAATGAATAGCAGTGTTTTTAATCATTTTTGGATGATATGGGGGGCCAGCTTCACACAGGTGTTTTTTAAAGTGTTACAAATAGGCAAATCCAGAAAGTATTGTGAAAAGATCTTGACTCAATAACGGCAGGACCAAAGGAACATCAATGGTAGGAAAAAATAGGCCACCGCCCACACAAAACAAAACCATTTTAAACTCAGTAAAGGATGATCAGGTGGATGAAAAAGCACAGCACGGAAATATATTTTTTTTTTATATCTGGTTACCAATATATTTGGTTTGTTAGGAACACAGGACAGGAAAAAGTCACAGGAATCTAAGACCATTAAGGTTAGGCTTCCATACAGAAATCCACAGGTGTACAGTTCATGAATGCACCATTCTTTGCTGCTGTAGATGTTAAGTCATGAGCAATAACACCTTGGAAATAAATCAATAACATGCACTTATCATTACAAAACATAAAAAACTGTTGTTTTAAGAAGCAACATTTTATGGGAAGTAATGCAAATAGCATTTCAATATGCAGTACCTGTATTTGGGTCAGCTAGCATCACCAGCACTTGTAGACCTCCTCGCAGCACGAAGCTGGCGTTGTTGCTGTTTAAGGCTTGTATGATGGCTGGAATACGCTGAGGGTGAGAAAATATGAAATGAAGTAGTAAAGATTAATTAAGAAATACTCATGAAAAACAGTTTGGGCAGACACATAAAACACATTAGACTAACCACTCAAATTCTGCTACCTTTCAGCCTCCCAGTGTATTTAAAACATGCAACACAGGCTACTTAGTGTGCAGCAGCGGCTCGCCTATAGAGGGCACTGGGGTGCCAACCTCAGCACTATGTTTATCATGTTGGTGTAGTAGCCAATAGGCTGTCTTCCCTGGGCTCCAGTTCGATCAGCCCTACAGTGCTGGAAATTAAGCCTATGGTTCCCCGCTTGCTACGCAAAAAAGTTTATATTTCACCAATCATCATCGTCGAACTTTATGGTTTGGGGGCGCTGAAAATATCGCCGGTAGTACCAAGATTAGAGCAGTGCACCACGGGACATTTACCTCAGAGAGGAGTGTGAGTGCAGCTTGGCGACGTCGAGTAGCACTTATGTAGTTGCGGGAGTTGAGCTAGCCCCAAATTCAGACAAGCCAGAAGTAAATATAACCCAACAGGCACAAGAAAAGGAGAAACGCTACAAGAGAACCTTCTAACTAGCTGTGGGTACACTAATGCAATTGTTTGCTTCCCTTACTTACTGTTTAAAATAAGTGCTTGTGATAGCTCGTGGACACAGACAGGGGTGACAGACCTGAAACATATGTCAGAATGCATTAAGAAACATGAGCGGGCAAGAGTGCATATGGACAACTGTGTGAAGCTAGCCATGCTAGGCCGAATTAGCATAGCCACACAGCTAGATCAGGGACACCGCATTGCCATTAGAAGGCACAACGAGGAGGTGGACAGCAATCGGCATATTTTGTTTAGATCATTGATGCTGTGAAGAAACGGAGGGCAATGGGAGAAGAAACGCAACAGCATCTGGCAATAGAGGTAAGCACTATTAGCATTATTAGACATATCTATCTACTGGAGAATGCAGAAATTATATGATTTTTTCACATTCATGCTTTTACTAATTACAGTAAGCCTTACTCATAGCAAAATTTTAACTGCTATGAATATGCTGATTTTATTGTATTGTTGAACTGAGAAATGTGAAAACTTAATGTTTTCTGTGTTTACTTTCTACAATTACATATCATTTCATAGGTATGTGATACTATTATGAGCCATGCCAAGGAGAGGCTTTCTTTCACCAAGCATTAAGGATGGGCAGTCGATAAAATGTTCTTCTTCGATCATCGGGAGAATTAACGATTGACTATAGATTAATCATTAATATTTTTATATTAATATTCATTATTTATTTTATTTTAACTTTTTATAAATTAAAAACGCAATGAAAATACAAAAATACAGCGTGTTTTTCCCCGATGAGATCTTAATTACAAGAAGAACAACGTGACAGTTAAACTGGAGGTTGGGCTAAACTTGAAGATATATGTGCAGCGGAACCTGCTGCTGTGAGCCGGCCTTCTTAAACAGAGAGCCTCGTTTGTTCCAAAATAATAATACATAGATCGGACAGGTTTTGTCAAAATGTAACTCAAAACTATCCAAGGCACGGACAAAGACTAATATAAAATAACCAGTAACTCACATACAACTTCTGCACCAGTCTACTGTTTTTTGTTGAGAAAAATAAGCAGGTTGACATGATCTGGGGTCAGACACGACCGCTACCTGGTGTCCAGCCGCCGAAAACACCCGCCGGCCGGGATGCACAGGTACCTCCGCGTTAACTTGGCCAGCCCGGGCCGGGGAACCTTATTCCGTTCTTCGTAGTGAGTTTCTACCAGTCTGGTGATGGTACGTCGTGATGGAATGTATCACAGCTCCTCCGTGCTAACGCTGAGTTGATGCTAGGTTGAGACTGAGAGCAGGACACACCGCCACCGACATTAACCAGGGTCGGATGTCAGATGCACGGATGTTGTACATCATATGTGGTACATCATTTGAGTCGTGGCCGTGTTGTACTTATGCACAGCGTCGCAGTGTTTGCAGTGAACTAAGTCGTTTTTTTAAATCAAAATGGTGCCACGCCACACTTCGCCGTGACCTCTTCATGTTTCAATTTTTTCAATCAAAACGGAAACTCGCAGGTAACTGAGCAGCCTATGGCGCCCCCGGGTGGTAAAATGTTTAATTGCTGCCACACAGTAGAATTAATTTAATTGCTTCAAGACTCTCACTACGCAACGCAACCTGCATTAGTTTAATCAATGACAAATTAACGTGATCGACAAAATTCTTAATGATCAATTATTGATTGTCGATTAATCATGCCCATCCCATCTCATCAGTGCCACTTGGTTGCAAGGAGACTTGTTCCCACAACACAGCAGAAACTTCCAAGATTCAGCACTAGGAACCACGGTGGATGTCTATCCCTTGTTGGACAAAGCCAGACTTAAAACAGAACTGTCCCTGATCTACGAAAATGAGGACTTAAAGGGTTGCAGTGGTGCAATGGCTCTCTTTCAGGTTCTAATGGAAAATATAACTGTAACTGTATGTTTGCTTTGCTTTTTTTGTTGTTTCTAAGTTCTGAGCTGGATTACTGTTTCATACTAGTTAAAATGTTAAAATCATCTTTCTTCTCATACTTGGTGTTCACTTCAAGAATGTTGTCCCACCCTCTCTTTGAGAGCCTTCTCTCTCTCTTACTCTAGTATCAACACATTATACAATTGTCAATTTGTCTACAGTGAACTTTAAATATATGTAGTCTACAGCTGGGGATTGATTAAAGAACTAGATTGTTGTTGTTATAATTTATCGTTATTCGTTATCCATAATGAATATTCATGAGTCTTCCCCTACCACCCTGCAAAAAAAACATTCCACATTTGCAGGCCCTGACTTGCGCAATGGCATGCAAATTATCCAATCCAAAAGATGTCCTCACACTCCGATTCTTTTATTGGTATAGGCAAGGGACATGGGTGTCGCCCATTTAGGTGGACGCAATTGACCAATCTCACGCGCCACACAAGCCTTTCATCATGCCCATTTTTTATCCTCACTTTCACTGATGAAGGCTACATTTATGATCATTAAATGAAAGTTCAGCAGAACACAGTGCCCGTGTAGCCTAGTCTAAGTGTAGGCCTAACTACCTGTGCGTGTCACCTGTGTGGCTGTTTTAAAACTGAGCAGCGCTCCTCTGCATTAACAACTCACAATGTCTCGTTTTTAATTTTATTGGCCTACATAAAATAGCGAATAACAAATATGAGTGTGTGAAACATTTAAATTTACCCACACACAAATTGATCATTGTGAATGATTTGGGATCTCCAGCTGGTCACCCTAAAAAACCAAAACTCCATCAATTAATGAACATTTGATTGTCTTTATATTGTACAAGTCTGCACGGCCACAAACAAATTGTGGATACACAGATGTGCAAAGCTTATTCGTCCCTCTGATGACAACATTTACGCCACGTGGACCCTCATAAATTGCAGGGCGAAAAGATTAATTTACTGGATCAACTTTTCTTTGCATATGTATGTACCTTATCTACAAACATGCTCCTTTTGGCTGGATTGCTGTACAGTGGGAGGATGTACAAGTCAGCAGTAGTGGGGAGGCCTGGCTTTACCACCGTAAGAAGGGACTCCAGAGGGATACCTGTGGTCTGAGGTCAGATGGTTAAAAGTCAGTTACAAAATAAAGCTGCACTAATACAGTTGAAAGTTATCTGTTTCCACTATACATTATACTTCAATTTATTTCCTGTTTTATTATTGTTTAATTAATCTCATTGTAAACATTACATGTTTTTTCTCTACCAGCTCCATTATTTTGAGAGTGGATTATGAAGACTAAAAGAAAGCATCATCTTAAACTCAATTTTGAATTCCTACCTTAGTAAGTATTTTAGTGACCATTTGCCCAATGTCCTCTCTCCACTCTGGGATGTTTGGGTTGAAGCGGTCCAGGTTCGTGCTGAAACTCAGGCGGATGACCTGAAAGTTATCTGGGATCGGAGAGAATGGGAGTAGTTAGCAATCATCACAGCCACCACTCAAAACTCAAACTGAATAATTGAAGCAGCATTAAATAAGCCACAGATACTGGGTATTGACTGCTATAGAATAAACAATGTTGGTACAGAGCAAAGAAAGAAACGAAAAAACCTTAAGATCACACCTGAGTCTTACTTTTAGGTTTGAATTCAAAACCTGATGTCCCATTGGACAAGACTTACAGAAACCATGGGTAGTCCCCATGATGCCACCCACCTTTGTTTTTTACAGGAGACAAGACATCAGTCAACCGTTTGTACTTTTAATTAGCAGTTCTTCACCTACAGTAACAGACTATAACACGTTCCAGAGAAGATCACTGTGTGAAAACAGTGATTTCATTTTGCCTGCAGAAGAGATATGAATCGCTCGTTTTCTTTACTAAGTCAACTCAGCTGTTTCCTTTGCTGCCGCAAAAGGGCCAGCTTGCCATTTAAACTTTCCAAGTTGCAAACAACCTGTCATTGTCCAACTTGGAGAATCTGCCGGACAGATTAGACGGTCCAAACACAATTAATTGCTACCTGAAGCAAGCAGGCTTTTGTCCACTGTTTTATTGTTAAATACAAAACGCTGAGTCCTGTTCATTGCTGTGTTGAATTACGTCAACCACAGTGTTTGCTACTTGTTTATGTCTGCTTAATATGCTACCATAATTGTGTTGTCCCATACTGTTGGGTACTGTTTGTGTTACCCTAATGGGGATAAAGCCAATTAGCTCCCCTTGTGTTAGACAGCGTGGGCAGTTAGA
This sequence comes from Gymnocephalus cernua, assembly GCA_023631565.1. Taxonomy (NCBI): domain Eukaryota; kingdom Metazoa; phylum Chordata; class Actinopteri; order Perciformes; family Percidae; genus Gymnocephalus; species Gymnocephalus cernua. The sequence continues at coordinate 14,530 of JALJEH010000074.1, read as the reverse complement.
ATCTCATCTCTTTTGCTTTTCCCTGCTTTGTCCACACACACACACACACACACACACACACACACACACACACTAATGTTAAATAAACTCTGTTCTACCTTTGAAGAGCAGTTGTCTGTGATTATGTGCGTATATGTGTTGTAATAACAGCTAACAGCTGGTTGTGACGTCGGTGCTCATATTATGCTCATTTTAAGGTTCATGATTGTATTTAAAGGTTGCACCAGAATAGGTGTATGTGGTTTAATTTTCAAAAAACACCATGTTTGTGTTGTGCACATTGCTGCAGCTCCTCTTTTCACCCTGTGTGTTGAGCTCTCTGTTTTAGCTACAGAGTGAGACATCTCACTTCTGTTACATCTTTGTTGGGAGTCGCACATGTGCAGTACCTAGGTAAGGACTACTAGCCAGTCAGAAGCAGAGTATGAGGGCGTGCCCTGACAGTACCTAGGTAAGGACTACTAGCTCAGTCAGAAGCAGAGTATGAGGGCGTGTCCTGACAGTAGCTAGGTAAGGACTACTAGCCAGTCAGAAGCAGAGTATGAGGGCGTGTCCTGACAGTACCTAGGTAAGGACTACTAGCCAGTCAGAAGCAGAGTACGAGGGCGTGTCCTGACAGTACCTAGGTAAGGACTACTAGCCAGTCAGAAGCAGAGTACGAGGGCGTGTCCTGACAGTACCTAGGTAAGGACTACTAGCCAGTCAGAAGCAGAGTACGAGGGCGTGTCCTGACAGTACCTAGGTAAGGACTACTAGCCAGTCAGAAGCAGAGTACGAGGGCGTGTCCTGACAGTACCTAGGTAAGGACTACTAGCCAGTCAGAAGCAGAGTATGAGGGCGTGTCCTGACAGTACCTAGGTAAGGACTACTAGCCAGTCAGAAGCAGAGTATGAGGGCGTGTCCTGACAGTACCTAGGTAAGGACTACTAGCCAGTCAGAAGCAGAGTATGAGGGCGTGTCCTGACAGTACCTAGGTAAGGACTACTAGCCAGTCAGAAGCAGAGTATGAGGGCGTGTCCTGACAATAATTCCTATTAATAATTGCATTCATATTAATACCATTAATTTATATATTTGATATTTGAAAAAAAGGACAGAACAGTGCAAACTTCAACTGTAATTCTATTAATCCTGTGCGGCTGGTGGATAACATGAACATTAATGAGAACATTTTTGAATGTAGTCTGTACTCTATTCCATTACACCTTATTCCCCCACGATAGCTTGTGCAAAATATGGATGTGACTTCCGGCGTTTTCCATTGTAATTGTACTAAAGATCCCTATTTTTGTTCCTATTTTGGTGCTTGCTTTCCTCACTCGCCTCACTTCCTTTTCTCTTGTTTCTTCCCCACTGATTGGTTTTTGGTCACTCCTTATTTAAGAATGCACTCCCTCTCAGTCACTCGCTTTTTCACCTTCACATGGGCCGGCAGCTGGTAAGATGAGTTGTATTTATTTTCCAACATGTCAGATTCATTTATGACAGCTTTATTTATCCTTATTTGTTAAGGCTGGACATGTGAGAATATTTACGTTGTTAAGTTCTAATGTCTATTTGTTTCTTTAAGATTCTCTAACCCATGTGTGTCTGTTTTTCAATAATCATTTGCATCACCCTGTTTTTTTTTAGATTTAGACAACTCACATTCATCAACATGAGTACAGAGTCCAACATGTAAATGTGCCAGATTTAGCCATGCAGGCTAATTTTGATCTGCAGTCCATAGCAGGTTAATGTCTTAAAACAACAGATATGCTACAATACAACACATAAACATAAAACAAGAACACATAGACATAGGCAATTAAAATGACACAACCACTGTTCCAGATCATGACAGCTGGCAAAAACAAGCACATTATTCCGGATTATATTCAGCATATTTGATTGGTCAATAACCAATGTTTTATGGATTTGACGAAGGATTTGATAGATGTGATGTTCTGTTTCTACATGGTATTTCACAATCCCCTCTTCTAGATGCTGTGGTGGATGAATTTAGATTTTGTTGAATGAATTCGGTACATAAAAGTAAAATATCTGCAAACTCAATCATGTTTTCCCAGTTTAACAAATCATATTTAATTAAGATTTTACAATGGTGATATGAATTTGACTTTTTATCCAACATTTTCAAGGCCTGTTTATAAATTGTGTTGTAAATAAATTTCAAATAGACACATGCCCCATGACAATTGCAATCAACCTGAAACAAAATAACATTATTTGCTTTATGAAAGACATAGACAAAGACGAAAACTAAGGACATTTATTCGATCATTTTCTTTTAGTTAGTTTTGCAAACAGACATTACAGTTTTAGTTAGTTATCGTTTTTTGTAATGCCTCGTTTTTATTTCATTTCAGTTAACAACAATGTTTTTTCTTACCTAGTATTCTTTATTTCATTTGTTTCCGTTAAAGATTATAACCTTGGTGCCTACTTGCTGTGAGGCAGCAGTGCTAACCACTGAGCCACCATGACACCGTTACAGCTTGAGGGATACCTCTGCCTTCTACTATCGAGGAATGGGGGGATAACCTTACGTAAAGCAGGTGATGAAGCTACACCAAACGCCACAACTATCAAAACGATGACGAAAAAAATATGTAGTGGGGACTACAATTCAATCAAAGGAGCCTGATTTGACTGCCAATCACCCAGTCAAATTGTCGCAGTGTCGTCTTGTTGACTATACCTTCGCGGAGAAACAGCTGATTTTGGCTCATCTCTCTCTTCTCATCCATTGAGCAAACAGCTGATTGCAGTGCATGTGTGTTCTGTTTGTCTGTCTCCGCTTTGTTTTAATAATTGAGGGGGCCCTGCAGAAAAGGTTTGGGAACCACCAGGACTTGAAAAATGCTACAACCCCAAATCAGAAAAAGTTGGGACAGTATGGAAAACACAAATAAAAAAGAAAGTAGTGATTTCTAAATGTACTTTGACTTGTATTTCATTGCAGACAATACAACAGCACATCATTTAATGTGTTCCTCATGATTTTTATTGTTTGTTTTTTTAAATTCCTATTTTGGTTCTTGCAACACATTTCAAAAAAAGTTGGAACCGTAAAGCATTTACCACTTAGTAATGTTGCCATTCCTTTTCACAACACTTAAAAGACGTTTAGGGACTGAAGACACCAAGTGATGAAGTGTTTCAGGTGTAATTTTGTCCCATTCTTGCTGCAAACAAGTCTTAAGGTGGGCAACAGTACGGGGTCTTTGTTGTCACATTTTGCGCTTCAAAATCCGTCACACATTCTCTATTGGAGACAGGTTGGGACTGCAGGCAGGCCAGTCAAGTACCCGTATCCTCTTCCTCCGCAGCCAGGACTTTGTAATGTGTGCAGAATGTGTTATCTTGTTGAAATAAGCATGGACGTCCCTGGAAAAGATGTCTTCTTGAAGGCAGCATATTGTGCTCCAAAATCTCTATGTACTTTTCAGCATTAATGGTGCCATCACAGACGTGCAAGTTACCTTGGCCAAGGGCACTGACACAACCCCATACCATGACAGACCCTGGCTTTTGGACTTGTTGCTGGTAACAGTCTGGATGATCCTTTTCTTCTTTGGTCCGGAGCACACGGCGTCCATTTCTCTCAAAAAATACCTGAAATACTCATTCATCTAACCACAGTACACGTTTCTACTGTGTGATGGTCCATCCCAGATGCCTCCGAGCTCAGAGAAGTCGACGGCACTTCTGGACACTGTTAACATAGGGCTTCCTTTTGGCACAGGACAGTTTTAACTGGCATTTGTGGATGTAACTACGTATTGTGGTACTTGACAAAGGTTTGCCAAAGTAGTCCTGAGCCCATGTGGTGATATTGCTTATAGATGAATGATGATTCTTGATGCAGTGCCGCCTTAGGGATCGGAGATCACGGTTGTTCAGCTTAGGCTTGCGCCCTTGTCCTTTACGCACTGAAATTCCTCCTCATTCCTTGAATCTTTTAATTATGTTATGCACTGTTGAAGGTGAAATAAGCAAATGTCTTCCTATCTTTCTTTGAGGAACATTGTTTTTAAACATTTCAATAATTTTCTCACGTATTTGTTGGCAAACTGGCGATCCTCGGCCCATCTTTGCTCCTAAAGGACTAGACCTTTCTTGGATGCTGCTTTTGTACCAAATCATAATTACAATCACCTGTTGACATCACCTGTTTCAAATCACATCATTATTTAACCAATTTACCTGATTACTAGCCCTAAATTGCTCCTGTCCCAACCTTTTTTGGAATGTGTTGCAGGTGAAATTAAGTTGACCAGACAAAACATGAAATATTTTGTGTTCACATTGTCTGCAATGAAATACAAGTCAAAGTACATTCAGAACACTACTTTCTTTTTTTATTTGTGTGTTCCATTATGTCCCAACTTTTTCTGATTTGGGGTTGTAATTAACTTTGGCTAAATATATGTTAAACAAAGCAGTGTTCGCTAAATTGAAGATGAATTACTTCCAAAAGATCCACCATTGGCTGTTATCACAATGGTTAGCCACTGGGACAAACTAGCTTACTGCTACTTCTGCTATCTCACCAGAAGTAGCACCCATTACCTCTTTTACAGTAGCGCCCCTGAGAATAAGGTGGATATTCACTCAAAATGTGCTACCGCGTCGACTCAATTCTATAAAGTTCTTTAAAATTTCATTGTTACCGTAGACTCGAACTGTCCTGGTATCCTGCACCATAGATCGGCCATTAGAAGCCTGGACAGTGACTGAAACCTCTCCTGTCTCTGGGAAACGGGTCAGAAGGCTGTTCTGCAGAGTCAGCATAGGCTACAGGAGAAAGTCACAACAGGTTGGTTGTTAGTTATGTCAACTGTGTATACAGGGTGTGTCTGAAAAGTCTGGCTTCCTTGATTACATGATGGAATTGGGATCAAACTATCATCATTCATTCAAGTGGCTATAACTGATATTTTACACTAACAATGTGTCATATGACAATGCTAAAACATGGCAATGTGAAAGAGGTCACACCTTTTTCAGCTGAATTTGCAGCTTACTTCGGCTATAAGGAGCTTAGTGAGCTCATTTGTTTGCTGTCCGGCTGCAACTTTACTGTTTAGTTGCACTCTCACTACTCTAGTGTCGTTTTCAGCTGCATCAGACAGCTGTTTTTAGAGAAAAACTCTTAAAGGCCCTGCACACTACCTGCTCTGCAGCAAACAGCAGACAGAAAACTTAGCAACAAGCGTGTGACCATAGTGAAACATTTAGCAGTTAAAATTGGTAGTGACCAAAAACAGAGCTATCATCAAGTGGACACAAACATGACTCCAAATAATGTTGCTATGTATCTAGTGGATTTGTAACTTGTAACTGTTTTGCTAACATATTAGCTATGAACACCTTCATAAGGTGATGATATGGAAATGTGTTTTCAGCTTGTTTACTGTCCCAAAGTGAAATCAGAATTGTTACAAAGAAAATAAGTAGAATGATTGAATATAATTTGATGTTAGTAAATGTTATGTTTGGAGTGTGTCCTTTACCTGCAGGTTGTCTCCTATCCACCAGTAAAAGACAGACAGGTTTGCCTCAGTAGGAAGAACTATGGCAGTTAGATTGACCTCATGGTTTCTTCCAGTAATGGGAGCCACTTCCAGATGCACTTCCTGTAGAGGGGCTGTAAGAGAAGAAAACATGTAGGTTCAAGATTAGGAAGCAAACACTTTCATTCACACACTGCTTTAATTGACTAATGGTATGTTTTTTATGGATTGTAATACTGTGTGTGTGTGTGTGTGTCTGTGTCCAGAGGGCAGTAAGTCAAACAGATGGTGAGGACAGCCAATGATTTTTTTTCTTTGTGTGCCATATCTACTATACACTGCAGAGCCTTTTGGTTTGTACAGACGGTGTACCATACTGTAATGCAGTACACTAAGATACACTCAGTAGAAGAATGGTAGATGAATGTTAGAATGTTTTTATGTGTTTAGTATCAGGTTGTTGGCTGAGCACCACCACACCAGACTGTGGACATTGTCCCTGAATGCAGACTCATTTCCTCCTGATATGAGCCCAACCACTGTCAAACCCCACATGTTATGATGGTATTCGTAGGATGGGCTGGTGCTGAATTTAAGCAGGATGGGATGATGGATTGTGCAAGGAATAAATTATAGATTTTGGTGAAAACTGAAGAGCTGGTCAGCACATGCTTTGAGTTCTTTCCCTGATGCTCCTCCGATACAGACCCTCCTCTGCAGCACTGTGGAGGAGGGTCTTGCAAAGCGAGACTACTGTAATAATGACTACTGTCAAGCTCTCTTGGCAGATAGAAGCGTGGACACAACTGACAGTCTCTAATCAGAAGAACAGTGACTGTTTTCTTGTTTGTTGTGTTTAAGAAAGCTGTAACGAGGGAATTTCCCCAGCGTGGGAACATATGTATACATTCATTCCTCCATTAGCAGTAAAATACATATTACCAAACATAATCTAAACAATAATCGGGAGTAATACGAATATATCTACATATCTCTTAAACTCCAATAATGTAAACAGAGAAAGGAATTAAATGGCTACAATTCCATTTATCTTACTTTAACACTAACACAGCATTTACACACTTACTACATCGGATTCACAGAAATAGAATAATACAAGTAATGCAGCAGCTATCTTTTTATTTACGTACACTCTTGTGAGGAAGGTTACTGCTCTGCACAACTGTAATCCATCAACTGACCAACGGACTGCATCACAGGTCTTGGCAACCAGGGCTTTGCAACCAGGCATCAGCTCTTCATTGCCAAAATTGACCACATGGTTGCCATGTTTTAAACTGCCTATATTTGGATCAATTCATTTCTTATGTAACTATACCACACATTTAATAATAATTTAATAATGAAACAATGAGAGAATGGCTTGCAATATTATTTCCCTCTCAAATAGGGGTGCAACAGATCACAAAACTCATGGATCGGATCACGTTTTTGAGTCACACAATCCTCTACAGTGAAATACAGTCACACTTTTACACCATTTAGCTGTGCCTTTTATTGTCATTATACACATGTACAACAAGATTAAAAGCAACTCCTTTTCCAGTGTCAACATGTAATAAAATAAGTAGTGCAAAAGAAAAAAAAGGGGTGGGGGGTGGTAAGGTGCACAGTTCTGAGACGCTATATACATATATAAAAAATATAATATTAGATATGGTTTCATGTACAGTGTGATATTCAGACTGAAGTAATGATATTGCACAGTAATGAAATTGCACAGTATTTCAATGTTATCAAAAGTATTAAATACTAAATGTTTCACAGTAGGTGGATAGAAGAAAGTCCAGGGGTTGGGGGTTGGACTGTGAAGTCAGTGCATGTGTGAGTTCAAAGTGGTGATGGCTTTTGGGAAGAAACTGTTCTTGAATCTGTTAGTCCTTGTTCTGATGCACCTGTAGCGCCTCCCTGAGGGCAGCAGGTCAAACAGATCAAAGCCAGGGGGGGAACTGTCTTTGGTGATGTTTTCTGCTCTGCTGAGGCAACGCAAGGTGTAAATGTCCATCAGGGCGGGGAGAGGGCAGCCAATGATCTTCTGTGCTGCCCTTACTACTCTCTGTAGCCTCTCCCTGTCTGCCACGGTGCAGCTGCTGTACCATACTGTGATACAGTATGTCAGCAGGCTCTCGATGGACGCGCGGTAGAAGGTGAGCAGCAGGTTGGAGTTCAGGTTGTGCTTTCTGAGGACCCTCAGGAAGTGTAGGAGGTGTTGAGCCTTCTTTATGACCGGAGATGTCAGCGGAGATAAGGACGTGGAGAAACCGGAAGGTGTGGACCCTCTCCACACACTTGTGGTTGATGTACAGGGGGGCTAGGTCGGTGCTGTTCTTCCTGAAGTTGATACTGATCTCCTTGGTTTTCTTGGTGTTCAGAGCCAGGTTGTTCTCTGAACACCAGGCTGCCAAGCTCAGGACCTCCTCTCTGTAGGCTGCCTCGTCTCCCTTTGAGATGAGTCCGACCACTGTGGTGTCGTCAGTAAACTTGCCGATGAGGTTGTTGTTGTGGGCCGGACTGTAGTCGTGGGTGTAGAAACAGTACAGGAGGGGGCTCAGCACACAGCCCTGTGGGAAGCCGGTGCTCAGCGTGCGAGTAGAGGAGAGGTGGGGGCCCAGTCTGGGGCTGATTGGTGAGAAAGTCCTTTATCCAGGCACATGTGAGAGGGGGGAGGCCAAGAGTGACCTGATTGGTGATGAGAATGTCCGGGATGATTGTATTGAAAGCTGAGCTGTAATCCACAAAGAGCATCCGGATGTAGCTCTGCTGCTGCTCCAGGTGGCTCAGCGCAGAGTGGAGAGCTACGGTGATGGCATCCTCTGTGGATCCGTTTTCACGATATGCGAACTGATAGGGGTTGAGGTCTGGGGGGAGATAGTCTCTCGAAGGGCGGGATGACTGCATGGGCCAGGGAGAGGTTGAAGATTCTGGTGAAGATGAGGACGATAGTGGACGCACACCCTGAGCACCTTGCCAGGTACTTCGTCTGGGCCGGCGGCCTTCCTGGGATTCACTGCCAGGAGCACCCGTCTGACATCGTGCTCCCTCACAGTGAGTGGGGTGGTGCAGGAACCAGGTGGGGATGGGGCAGGGCTGAGGTAGTGCAAGGACCAGATGGGGATGGAGGCAGGGCTGGGGCATATGAGTGCTGCTGTTGTGATGTTTCAAAGCGAGCAAAGAAGCAATTTAGCTCCTCTGCCAGTGGCGCACTCAGGTCACTTGTTGTGATGTTTCGTATGCCTTGCCACACCTCCCGTTTGTTGTTGCTGGACAAGTGGAACTCTATGCTCCTCTTATGGTCCGCCTTGGCTCACTTAATTCCACTTTTCAGCTCGACTCGAGCAGCCCTGTACAGAGCTCTGTCATCTGACCTGAAGGTAGTGTCACGGGCTCTGAGGAGTGTGCGGACATGGCTGGTCATCCAGGGTTTCTGATTTGGGAAAACCCAAATTTTTTTGTCCACCGTCACATTTCCAATACAGAACTTGAGTTTGAGTTTATTCACAATACCGCTTCAAACATTTCAATAATACAGTTGTGGTACAAGATTAATTGGGTAGAGTGAATAGGTGCCCCAAGGAAACTAGGAAACCTTATAAGTGGGGGCCCATGGTTCCTGAAAGGGTAGTGATACTTTAATCGGAGAGCCTTTCCTGATTTTATTTGAGTTTGAACTAGAGCTGCACGATTCAGGGAAAAATATGAATCACGATTTTTTTGCTTCGAATTGATATCACGATTCTCTGCCACGATTTTTTTTCTCATCAAGTGCAATGTTTATTACACACATGAACCATGACAAAACAAAACAAATTGGCAGTATCAAACATAGATTTTTTTGGCACCTATAGCACATTGCACATCACCACACACCTGTAAACAGAGGCTTCAATGTATAAATAAAATAAAGTACATACTGTCCCTTTAAGTACAGTAGTCTACCAAAGTAGTGACATATAACACATGAACTAAATACAGCCCTGATACAGGCTCTATCTGAACTCCAACATGTCTTAACATAATTAAAACATGTCAATCAACATGCTGCAGCTACAGCTTCGGTCTCTAGAGAAATGCCAATTTAAGTACAGTATCAAAAACACAATGATTTCTTAGCACACTCTTTAACTGCTTGCCTTTTATAGAATTATAATCGTATGAAAAATAGTTGCGGGAGGGTACTGAGTAGCGTTTGTCCAATGCATGGATCATGTTTTGAAATCCGTCACGTTCTACGGTGTAAATTGGAACCATATCTTTTGCTAGATGGTAAGCAATTGCTTGCGTTATTTCCTTACTCCTACTGGAGTTACGTGAGCATGGCGTCGCATTATGCAAGACTTATAATGCATGACTTCATCATATTGCACTTTGTGGTGACGTTTGAGGTGCTGGTAAAGATTTGTGGTGTTACCTTGCGGTGCTGCAACGAGGGCAAAGCACGCCTTGCAAATAACATCAGACTGACCCTCGTCGTCTTGCTTGAATCCAGAATACTTCCACACCACCGAATGTGAGCCTTTTTTCGGAACGAGTTCGGTTTGAGACTGAGTGGTTGGCTGATTCTCGTCACTAGTGCCTGGGTTTTCATCAATATCCATTTTGTTTATTTCCAAACTACCGCACTCGCTCGACGAGTGAAACACATGACTAAAAAGCGCTTTGTCATTGGCTGAGGCTGAAGCCCTGGACTGACGAGTGAAACACATGACTAAAAGGCACTTTGTCATTGGCTGAGGGTGAAGCCCTGAACTTTGTGAGAGCTGTCCTATCAAAATAAAAGCCGAGGAAGGATTTTTTTTTTTTTTTTTTTTTTTTTTTTTATAAAATCGAAGTTATTAAAAATTAAATTGCGAGCAGGGTGAATCGAGATCGCGATTTTATAACGCCCTTTATTCTCTTAAATTGTTCTTTTTTTTCTTACCTACACTGTACAGGTTTTAAATGTTAAAGACTGGAAGGACTGGGGTAAATAGATTCTGATTCTATCTAAAGTTTAAAAATGATGCCTAAGCAACACATCTAAAACTCACTTTTTTAACTTTATTTTTCCCTTCAAATCAATCAATAGAAACAGGAACAAAGGTACAAATACACAAGGGGTGTACACACTACTTTGTCACATATAGGTGCCATTTTGTCCATCTTACAGCATATAGCTCCGTTTTAAGTCAACTTAAAGCCTTGGTGTGTAACGTTTGTAGTTGTTTATCATCAAAATCTGTATTGCCCTTCACAAACTTGTCCTTTTTTATGAATATTTACCACCACCATCAATTCCAAGTATTCCTATTGGCTTTTACATTTGCGCTTGTATGAACTGCGGTAGACGCTCCATATTCATACATGAACTGGGGTAGACGCTCCATATTCATGCTCCATCTTGAAATACATTAGCCGGTAAGGGACATACAGGACATACTGCTCCACCTTTCACGTTTTCGACTCACAGCTGCTGCTAACGGGTATCGTAGCTTCCCGGCAAGTTTGAAGAAAGAAACACGGAGGACCACATATATTCAAAATCCAAATTTCAGGAACAGGAGTCTTCTTCTTCTTCACCCAGAATAAGAAAAGAGATATTGAAAAGAGCAAGAGACCGGCTTCATCAGAAAAAAGAGTGAACATTGGAGCTGCTTTGGACGCACACACCAAATCCCAACTAGTTAATTATCCTCCAAACCGCTGCAGTCTTTTTTTTTTCTCTCTCCCTTCCGTTGGGTGGCACGCGTGCCTGCTTGTGGTGTGAAGCGCGCGTCCGCGCCACTCTCTGACATGCACTCCAACAATCACGGCTGATTGACGGCCTTTTGTACAATTATGCTGTTTGAAGCATGGCGGCTACCATAGCTGCAACATGTACTTTCAACTGCGTGGCGAGAGACAGTTGATTGCGATACATGATCTCAACGCTAGACGGGAGTAATTCTTACACAATGTAGATTTAACATTAAGCAAGACAATATAACCTTCAATGTATTCGTTAAGACAACTTGACATACAAATATGTCATGGCAGGCCTAGTCATCAAACTTTAGCTATTTAGCTTCATGTCTTAACATCACATTAAATTGTCATTAAGTGGTTGGTTTTTATATGGCTGTCATGAAACCATTATAATTGTGTCATGACTATTTTTCCTTGACCTCAAGTGAAACAATTAGTTCTACTGGGCGCCATCCAACACAGACAAAAAAGTTTGGAGTCAGGTGTTGTCCGCACCCCAGCAAGCCTCCGCAGCAAGCATCTCTCCCCCTCAAGCTGCCCAGTCCTCTCAGCCTACCTCGTCCGATTCATCTTTCCCTATGCCCTTCTCTGTCACATTTTACCATCAATGGCAATGTCCAGTTTGTTACACATAAATTAATCAATACTTTTGTTATACATTTACTGCAAATAAAAATTATTTGGAATAAGGAATACATGTTTGATGTGTGGTTGCTATAGCTAACGCTATTCACCATAGTTCTAAAGAGGACTACTTTTTGAGGGAGATGAACTCAAACAGAGTACACATTTAATAAGCATGCAATATGAATAAGTAAAAGCATAATTATTAAAGTATTTGAATTGTTTTATTATGTTGGCAAGCAAGAAGTAGAATAAACGGGATAATCACCTCAAGGCAGTGCAATAAACAGTTTGATATGCCCGGCTTGTGGATGGTAAGCCGTCTACAAGCCGGGCATATCAAACTGTTTATTGCCCTGCCTTGAGGTGATTATCCCTTACTTGTCTAATAACCATATGAAAACATTCAGTGACTGTCTGGGAGACCGACCTGTCACCTGGATGTACATGGTGGCCTTGTCGTGCCCTGCCATGTTCTCAGCCTTCACCGTGACCTTGTAAACGCCTGGATTTTTGTAGCGATGTTGGATAGGCTCATCTGTCACCGTTAGGTTCTGGTAGATGGCCCGAACCCCATCGCCGAGGTCCACCTGGTACTTGGTGCTGCTGGTGTCACCCTAGTAGGAAGAAATTAGGATTTTAAGCAGATTTAAATTCAATGGAAAGAAGAAAATAACAAGAACAAGAAAAAAAAAAAACCTACCTGTTCCTGGTGGACAATGAATGTGATGTCATCACCAGGCGCCACAGCCAACATCTGTCCTTTGATGTTGACCTGTAGTCCTTTAGGCGGTAGCAGAGGGCAGTTGTGCTGTGTGGCGCTCTGCTGCTTGTTTAGCCCCCCTTCACACATGTTAGATATCACCTTCCTGTAGCTGAAACACAGCAGAATATGTGTAATGTCTGAGTATGAAGGTGTATGCAGAGTATTTAAAGGAATATTTCAACATTTTGGGAGATAGGGTTGTGTTCCTTTATGTGGAGAGTAAGATGAGAAAGTCAGTATCAATCTCATATACTGTATGTGTCTTAAAGGTGCAGTATGTAAGCCTTCTAAAACTACCTTTCTGTCATATTAGCTGAAACTGACCCTATGTTCCAGTAGAACTACATGAAGCAGGTCATTTAAAATAAATCCAGCTCCTCTGGCTCCACCTACAGCCTGGAGTGAGATTTACAAAAATCCACCACTCCCTATTCAGATGCACCAATCAGGGCCAGGGGGGGTGTCTAACTGCGTGTCAATCACTGCTCATGCACACGCATTCATTCTCCCTTGTGGGGGGAGGGGCTTAGGAGACCGTTTTGGGCTTTAGCGGAAAGGGGGGGAGGGACTGAGAAGTTGTCAATGTTCAAATTCTTTGGGCTAAGTCCTGGATCTTCACAATCCTACCTACAGCACCTTTAAGACAGAGCTGGAGATAGGAGGCAGTTAGCTTAGCAAAAAAGACTGGAAGGACTGGGGTAAATAGATTCTGATTCTATCTATCTTAAAAATGATGCCTAAGCAACACATCTAAAATTCACTTTTTACCACATTATATGTAATTGGTAACACTTTATTTCAAGGGGTGTGCATAAGACTGACATGACACCGTCATAACTATGACATGACACCTCATCATGGACATGAAGGAGTCTATGTTCATGACTGTTGTCATTAAGTGTCATTTGGTAAATTATGACACTTTTAATGCTAAGTTAGCATTGTTTGATGTTTGTGTTATGACAACTTAACATTAAGCAAGACAATACAACCTTCAATGTATTTGTTAAGACAACTTGACATTAACCTAGACAACAACCAAAAAGATGTCATGGAAGGCCCAATTATCAAACTCTAGGAAACTATTTAGCTTCATGTGTTAACATCACATTAAACTGTCATTAAATGTTTTTTTATATGGCTATCATAGAACCAATATAATTGTGTCATGACTATTTTTCCTTGACCTCAAGTGAAACAATTAGACTTAGTAGTCATAACAATATTAGTCATAACGTTTGATTTCACCATCAAGTGCTTTTATAATGGTGTCATGACCCAGTAAGCACACATACGTCGGCACGTATTGAGAGTCTGGACGTCTTATTATGATCGCAATCTATACATCGCAGCGACGTATTAACTATGTCGGTGAGATGTATTAACAGTTCCTCAGTTGTTCGCGGGTCATTTGGAAGCATCGTTTATTGAGCGTCTGGACATCGTATTATGATGGAAATATATACATCGCAGCGACGTATTAACTATGTCGGAACGATGTATTAACAGTTCCTCAGTTGTTCGCGGGTCATTTGGAAGCATCGTTTATTGAGCGTCTGGACATCGTATTATGATGGAAATATATACATCGCAGCGACGTATTAACTATGTCGGAACGATGTATTAACAGTTCCTCAGTTGTTCGCGGGTCATTTGGAAGCATCGTTTATTGAGCGTCTGGACATCGTATTATGATGGAAATATATACATCGCAGCGACGTATTAACTATGTCGGAACGATGTATTAACAGTTTCTCAGTTGTTCGCGGGTCATTTGGAAGCATCGTTTATTGAGCGTCTGGACATCGTATTATGATGGAAATATATACATCGCAGCGACGTATTAACTATGTCGGAACCATAGGCGTCGATTTAGGGG
>JALJEH010000073.1:42500-45584 GCA_023631565.1 Gymnocephalus cernua | reverse complement strand
ATGAATCAGTGTTTACTAATGAACAAGCAGCGCTGTCTGCAGGAACAACTGACATCATGTTGGATCAGAGCAGTTTAGGTTTAGCAATTTAGCAGTTTAACAGCTAGGACTGGGTTCAAAAAAATGGTTAAATTGCTCATATTATGCTAATTTTCAAGTTCATAATTGTATTTAGAGGTACCAGAATAGGACTACTAGCCAGTCAGAAGCAGAGTATGAGGGCGTGTCCTGACAGTACCTAGGTAAGGACTACTAGCCAGTCAGAAGCAGAGTATGAGGGCGTTGTCCTGACAGTACCTAGGTAAGGACTACTAGCCAGTCAGAAGCAGAGTATGAGGGCGTGCCTGACAGTACCTAGGTAAGGACTACTAGCCAGTCAGAAGCAGAGTATGAGGGCGTGTCCTGACAGTACCTAGGTAAGGACTACTAGCCAGTCAGAAGCAGAGTATGAGGGCGTGTCCTGACAGTACCTAGGTAAGGACTACTAGCCAGTCAGAAGCAGAGTATGAGGGCGTGTCCTGACAGTACCTAGGTAAGGACTACTAGCCAGTCAGAAGCAGAGTATGAGGGCGTGTCCTGACAGTACCTAGGTAAGGACTACTAGCCAGTCAGAAGCAGAGTATGAGGGCGTGTCCTGACAGTACCTAGGTAAGGACTACTAGCCAGTCAGAAGCAGAGTATGAGGGCGTGTCCTGACAGTACCTAGGTAAGGACTACTAGCCAGTCAGAAGCAGAGTATGAGGGCGTGTCCTGACAGTACCTAGGTAAGGACTACTAGCCAGTCAGAAGCAGAGTATGAGGGCGTGTCCTGACAGTACCTAGGTAAGGACTACTAGCCAGTCAGAAGCAGAGTATGAGGGCGTGTCCTGACAGTACCTAGGTAAGGACTACTAGCCAGTCAGAAGCAGAGTATGAGGGCGTGTCCTGACAGTACCTAGGTAAGGACTACTAGCCAGTCAGAAGCAGAGTATGAGGGCGTGTCCTGACAGTACCTAGGTAAGGACTACTAGCCAGTCAGAAGCAGAGTATGAGGGCGTGTCCTGACAGTACCTAGGTAAGGACTACTAGCCAGTCAGAAGCAGAGTATGAGGGCTGTGTCCTGACAGTACCTAGGTAAGGACTAGTCTAGCCAGTCAGAAGCAGAGTATGAGGGCGTGTCCTGACAGTACCTAGGTAAGGACTACTAGCCAGTCAGAAGCAGAGTATGAGGGCGTGTCCTGACAGTACCTAGGTAAGGACTACTAGCCAGTCAGAAGCAGAGTATGAGGGGCGTGTCCTGACAGTACCTAGGTAAGGACTACTAGCCAGTCAGAAGCAGAGTATGAGGGCGTGTCCTGACAGTACCTAGGTAAGGACTACTAGCCAGTCAGAAGCAGAGTATGAGGGCGTGTCCTGACAGTACCTAGGTAAGGACTACTAGCCAGTCAGAAGCAGAGTATGAGGGCGTGTCCTGACAGTACCTAGGTAAGGACTACTAGCCAGTCAGAAGCAGAGTATGAGGGCGTGTCCTGACAGTACCTAGGTAAGGACTACTAGCCAGTCAGAAGCAGAGTATGAGGGCGTGTCCTGACAGTACCTAGGTAAGGACTACTAGCCAGTCAGAAGCAGAGTATGAGGGCGTGTCCTGACAGTACCTAGGTAAGGACTACTAGCCAGTCAGAAGCAGAGTATGAGGGCGTGTCCTGACAGTACCTAGGTAAGGACTACTAGCCAGTCAGAAGCAGAGTATGAGGGCGTGTCCTGACAGTACCTAGGTAAGGACTACTAGCCAGTCAGAAGCAGAGTATGAGGGCGTGTCCTGACAGTAACTAGGTAAGGACTACTAGCCAGTCAGAAGCAGAGTATGAGGGCGTGTCCTGACAGTACCTAGGTAAGGACTACTAGCCAGTCAGAAGCAGAGGTATGAGGGCGTGTCCTGACAGTACCTAGGTAAGGACTACTAGCCAGTCAGAAGCAGAGTATGAGGGCGTGCCTGACAGTACCTAGGTAAGGACTACTAGCCAGTCAGAAGCAGAGTATGAGGGCGTGTCCTGACAGTACCTAGGTAAGGACTACTAGCCAGTCAGAAGCAGAGTATGAGGGCGTGTCCTGACAGTACCTAGGTAAGGACTACTAGCCAGTCAGAAGCAGAGTATGAGGACGTGACCTGACAGTACCTAGGTAAGGACTACTAGCCAGTCAGAAGCAGAGTATGAGGGCGTGTCCTGACAGTACCTAGGTAAGGACTACTAGCCAGTCAGAAGCAGAGTATGAGGGCGTGTCCTGACAGTACCTAGGTAAGGACTACTAGCCAGTCAGAAGCAGAGTATGAGGGCGTGTCCTGACAGTACCTAGGTAAGGACTACTAGCCAGTCAGAAGCAGAGTATGAGGGCGTGTCCTGACAGTACCTAGGTAAGGACTACTAGCCAGTCAGAAGCAGAGTATGAGGGCGTGTCCTGACAGTACCTAGGTAAGGACTACTAGCCAGTCAGAAGCAGAGTATGAGGGCGTGTCCTGACAGTACCTAGGTAAGGACTACTAGCCAGTCAGAAGCAGAGTATGAGGGCGTGTC
This sequence comes from Gymnocephalus cernua, assembly GCA_023631565.1. NCBI lineage: Eukaryota > Metazoa > Chordata > Actinopteri > Perciformes > Percidae > Gymnocephalus > Gymnocephalus cernua. The sequence continues at coordinate 43,032 of JALJEH010000073.1, read as the reverse complement.
CTGACAGTACCTAGGTAAGGACTACTAGCCAGTCAGAAGCAGAGTATGAGGGCGTGTCCTGACAGTACCTAGGTAAGGACTACTAGCCAGTCAGAAGCAGAGGATGAGGGCGTGTCCTGACAGTACCTAGGTAAGGACTACTAGCCAGTCAGAAGCAGAGTATGAGGGCGTGTCCTGACAGTACCTAGGTAAGGACTACTAGCCAGTCAGAAGCAGAGTATGAGGGCGTGTCCTGACAGTACCTAGGTAAGGACTACTAGCCAGTCAGAAGCAGAGTATGAGGGCGTGTCCTGACAGTACCTAGGTAAGGACTACTAGCCAGTCAGAAGCAGAGTATGAGGGTGTGTCCTGACAGTACCTAGGTAAGGACTACTAGCCAGTCAGAAGCAGAGTATGAGGGCGTGTCCTGACAGTACCTAGGTAAGGACTACTAGCCAGTCAGAAGCAGAGTATGAGGGCGTGTCCTGACAGTACCTAGGTAAGGACTACTAGCCAGTCAGAAGCAGAGTATGAGGGCGTGTCCTGACAGTAC
>JALJEH010000073.1:15000-32500 GCA_023631565.1 Gymnocephalus cernua | reverse complement strand
CCTTCACCATTGATAACCTTACCTAATGACGCGCGTGAACGCAGTCTGGAGGAATGTTCGCTCACCTTCGCGGAGGAAGTGATCAACACAAGCCTTTTCTGCTAATTGAGGAGAAGATAATACGGTGCACAGCCCTGACAAATGAGAGAGGCGTTTAGAGAATAAGAGGTGGACGGGGCCCGGCGACAGGGGGTCCCTTTGTGTCGGCGTAACACGAAGAGGATCAGCAACCCGGGAGGGGGGGAGGAGAAGGGCTTTCTGAAGAAATCCAGAAGGAACAAAGTGGGATTATCAGGTTCCCAGCGGCATGGGGCTATTCCTCTCATAACGTCATTAGACGGCATTAAAGCGCCGGGCTTTTCTCTCCCTTCACACGAGTGGAAACGCCGAGCAGTCCTGCAGGAGATTAACCGACTACAACGTCTAATTGACAAACCGGGGGTCGCTGGTGGTCAATGAAGTGATGTTATCCCCGCCGTCGCTTTGAACAGCGGAACAACAGACGCACAAAAAGGATTGGTAACGCTGATAGCTGCCAGGAAACGGACGGGAGAGTTCAACTTCCTCCCCACAACTTTCAGGGAAATTAACCCTCGTGTTTATTAACCCTCTCGCCCACTATATGCAACTTTTGGTTTTTTTCTCGCTCCAAAATTTAAAAAATAACTTTTTCTGTCACATTTTTGTTGTTTTTGTCACTTTTTTCGTAATTTTTGTCACTTTGTTCCAAGGTTTTTGTCACTTTTTTCATCGTTTTTGTCACTTCTTCCGACGTTTTTGTCACTTTGTTGTCGTTTTTGTCACTTTGTTGTCATTTTTGTTACCTTTTTCATCGTTTTTGTCACTTTTTTCATAGGTTTTGTCACTTCTTCTGACGTTTTTGTCACTTTTTTCGTAATTTTTGTCACTTTGTTCCAAGGTTTTTGTCACTTTTTTCATCGTTTTTGTCACTTCTTCCGACGTTTTTGTCACTTTGTTGTCGTTTTTGTCACTTTTTTCGTCGTTTTTGTCACTTCTTCTGACGTTTTTGTCACTTTGTTGTCGTTTTTGTCACTTTTTTGTCGTTTTTTTCACTTCTTCCGACGTTTTTGTCACTTTTTTCGTCATTTTTGTCACTTCTTCCGAAGTTTTTGTCACTTTGTTGTCGTTTTTGTCACTTTTTTGTCGTTTTTGTCACCTTTTTCATCGTTTTTGTCACTTTTTTCATAGTTTTTGTCACTTCTGACGTTTTTGTCACTTCTTCTGACATTTTTGTCACTTTTTGTCGTTTTTTTGTCACTTTTTTCATCGTTTTTGTCACTTCTTCTGACGTTTTTATCACTTTTTTGTCGTTTTTGTCAATTTTTTCATCGTTTTTGTCACTTCTTCCAAAGTTTTTGTCACTTTGTTGTCATTTTTGTCACTTTTTTCGTCGTTTTTGTCACCTTTTTCATCGTTCTTGTCACTTCTGACATTTTTGTCACTTCGTCTGACATTTTTGTCACTTTTTTCATCTTTTTTGTCACTTCTTCCGACGTTTTTGTCACTTTGTTGTCGTTTTTGTCTCTTTTTTCGTCGTTTTTGTCACTTCTTCCGACGTTTTTGTCACTTTGTTGTCATTTTTGTCACTTTTTTGTCGTTTTTGTCTCTTTTTTCGTCGTTTTTGTCACTTCTTCCGACGTTTTTGTCACTTTGTTGTCGTTTTTGTCACCTTTTTCATCGTTTTTGTCACTTCTTCTGACGTTTTTGTCACTTTGTTGTCGTTTTTGTCACTTTTTTGTCGTTTTTGTCACTTCTTCCGACGTTTTTGTCACTTTTTTCGTCATTTTTGTCACTTCTTCCGAAGTTTTTGTCACTTTGTTGTCGTTTTTGTCACTTTTTTGTCGTTTTTGTCACCTTTTTCATCGTTTTTGTCACTTTTTTCATAGTTTTTGTCACTTCTTCTGACGTTTTTGTCAGTTCTTCTGACATTTTTGTCACTTTTTGTCGTTTATTTGTCACTTTTTTCTTCGTTTTTGTCACTTCTTCTGACGTTTTTATCACTTTTTTGTCGTTTTTGTCAATTTTTTCATCGTTTTTGTCACTTCTTCCGAAGTTTTTGTCACTTTGTTGTCATTTTTGTCACTTTTTTCGTCGTTTTTGTCACCTTTTTCATCGTTCTTGTCACTTCTGACATTTTTGTCACTTCGTCTGACATTTTTGTCACTTTTTTCATCTTTTTTGTCACTTTTTTCATCGTTTTTGTCACTTCTTCCGACGTTTTTGTCACTTTGTTGTCGTTTTTGTCTCTTTTTTCGTCGTTTTTGTCACTTCTTCCGACGTTTTTGTCACTTTGTTGTCATTTTTGTCACTTTTTTGTCGTTTTTGTCTCTTTTTTCGTCGTTTTTGTCACTTCTTCCGACGTTTTTGTCACTTTGTTGTCGTTTTTGTCACTTTGTTGTCATTTTTGTTACCTTTTTCATCGTTTTTGTCACTTTTTTCATAGGTTTTGTCACTTCTTCTGACGTTTTTGTCACTTTTTTCATTGTTTTTGTCACTTCTGACGTTTTTATCACTTTTTCATCGTTTTTGTCACTTCTTCCGACAATTCTATCACTTTTTTGTCGTTTTTGTCACTTTTTTCATCGTTTTTGTCACTTCTTCCGACATTTTTATCACTTTTTTGTCGTTTTTGTCACTTTTTTCATCGTTTTTGTCACTTCTTCCGACATTTGTGTCACCTTTTTCGTCGTTTTTGTCTCCATCGTTTTTTGTGTTTGTGTTTTTTGTCGTTTTTGTCCCTTTTTCCATCATTTTTGTCACTTTTTGTTACTTTTTGTCACTTTCTTCATCGTTTTTTTTGTCACTTCAAATGTTTTTGTCACTTTTTTGTCACTCTTTCTGTCGTTTTTGTTACTTTTTACATCGTTTTTTTACTTTTTGTCACTTTTTTGTTATTTTTGTCACTTTTTCTGTCATTTTCTTTACTTTTTACATCGTTTTTGTCAGTTTTTGTAATTTTTTTCACTTTTTTCCAAGGTTTTTTCCCTCCCTTTTCCCATTGTTTTTGTCACTTTTTTTCTGCGCTTTCGAGTAATCGAGTAATCACTTTTTTCAGCGTTCTTTTATCAATTGTTTCTCAAATGCTATAAAATTGAATAAAACACCCAAATTCAAAGAAAGTAGCGAACTGATCATTCATTTTCCTTGTGAAGAGCGATGTATGGAAGCATCCACGTTGTTTTTTTGGGACATTTTGGTTGATAGAAACGCGTCGTAAGAAAGCTTTTTTGCACACCTCTTTTGGTCGGGCAGGTGCGTAGGATGTGATCCAAAGTGGCAGATCAGAAGTTTAGAAAAAAAGATCCCGCACACTGACCATTACGCAAGCAAACAATTTATTTACAACGTTTCGGTCCGAGACCTTCATCAGGTAAATTTGATTTGATAGAAACGCAAATTTCTGAGATAGTCAAAACTGATCCGGTCTGTTTTTAGTAAACATCTTCATTCCAACTTATCACCGCTAGTTTTACACTTATGTTTGTAATTCATGTTCAATAAACATCATTTATATTAAATTATGCCTAATTTTGAGTTAAAAAACCCCCAGAAATTATGAATTACTTTAGCTAATAGTTAAGATTAGAGGTATGTTTCGTGTATGGAACTATCCACGTTATTTTTGGGCAATTTGGTTGAAAGAAACCCGTATTTTTGATACAGAAACTTTGAAAACGGGTCAAATTTGACCCTAGGAGCGTTTCTTTTCTTCCTATCCCAGAATGCATCTGCGGTGTAGCCAGACCTTCTTCCACAGCGCTGTGGAGATAGAGCTGGCAATGCAAGGCTCAAACTCATGTGAATAAACGTCCCTTCTTTTGTCTTAGAAATTAAAAGGATTGATTTCTGAGTGCGTCACGACACACGGGGGACATTTTGTCTGCAATCAGCCAACAGGACGCGACACAGCGACTCGAGAGCGACTCCCCTGATTGGTTCCCGAGTGCACTCCAAAAGCTCACTTCAACCCTTGGCTTAATGTCCCACTTGAGCCCCCGTAGTCGTAGTCTGTAATTAAAGGGCCATTAAGAGGCTGGAGCTTGATGAATGGGATCCTAAATAGTCTAAATACCCCATGCTGCTCTGCTGTTGGACGCGGCGAGGAGGACTTAATTGATTCAGGCTAATCAGTGGTCAGAATTAAAACAGTCACAGTTGTCTGGGAGAGACGAGAGAAAGGGGGAGAGAGAGAGAGAGAAAGAAGGAGAGAGAGAGAGAGGGGGGGGGGAAATTGAGAGGAAATGAGGAGGAGAACAGAAGGTTGAAGCCAAAGAAAGAAAGAAAGAGGAGGGAAGATGTGTGTTATTGTGGAGGGAAGAAGCAGCTCAGCAGAAGGCGTCTTGTATTATCCTGCATAAATTAACACACACACACACACACACACACTCTCTCTCACACACACACACACACACACACACTCTCTCACACACACACACACACACTGGCGGATACTAAAGGAACAGTTTGTCGGACAATTAGGTGATATGGAGACTCATTAGCGTGGAACGTGACGGCCAACTACGCGTCCGGCTTTGGCATCCAGCAGCAACAAACGTCCAACTTCCTGTTAAAGGAACATGCTGTCGTTTTATTTTAAATCTGGGTTTTATTTTTTGGTGTTTTTCAGGGCTTTGATTTGCGATGAGATGAGTTTCAAAGTGGCGGCGACACAAATTTAAGGGTGCACCTTATAAATACGTGTAAATGTACACATATTTTAGCTGAAGTATCTACAAGCTGGTTCTGTTAGATGTAGTGAAAGAAGTAATCAGATATTTTTAAACGTAAGAGTAGTAATGTGTCGAAATACTCTGTTACAAGTACAAGTCCTGCATACATTCCTCATTAAAGTTCAAACATTATTAGCATTAAAATATACTTAAAAGTACCAAAAGGACGAGGCTGGTGCGAAGACACTCGGTTGTTTATGGAGGTGTGTTCAGGTGCATTCTGGGCGTGCTGGTCTTACAGGGAGGTGTGTTCAGGTGCATTCTGGGCGTGCTGGTCTTACAGGGAGGTGTGTTCAGGTGCATTCTGGGCGTGCTGGTCTTACAGGGAGGTGTGTTCAGGTGCATTCTGGGCGTGCTGGTCTTACAGGGAGGTGTGTTCAGGTGCATTCTGGGCATATTGTTATCTTGAGGCAGCAGGAAGTGATGGCACCATTGACCAACAAAAACCTGGTCTAAAGTCACTAACGCAGCATTTCATTGTTATTTTAACAGCACATTAGTAAAATGCTCCGAGGCTCATGCACAGCACGTGCACACTATGCTTGTTACACACACACACAGGGACGCACAGCAGCACACACACATGCAGAAGATTACTAATAAACATATTAGGGTGTAAATCCTCCATCATAACAGCAATGCTCCAAGGTCCAAACGCGCCTGGCTTTTAAAGGGAATGGGAGATGACCTCTGATTGGTTGATTGCATGTTACGCCCAGAACACACCTCTGATTAATGAAGACACTCAGAACAACCGTTTTGAACAATGCGCACGGCGCACGGACACTTTTTTCCGCCGTCAAACTAGCAGAAGTGGATTTGGACACGATCTAAACAAACCGGTGCCAGGCACTTCACGCCTTTCTTAAGTTTAAAACCTGTGTGGTTTTGTTTTTTCTTCCTTTTAGCAGCATATGTCTCATAAACATGAGCCGTTCTGCAAATAACTTCCATCAGACAACAACAACAACAACATCACTGTGAAAACAAGGGAGCGTGCGGTGTGGAAAACAATGGCCGCCTTGTGTGTCGGGGCGAGTTTGGCTCGACGGAGCCGTGAAGTATGTCACGGCAACATGTTTGAGCCGCCGAAGGGAAGTGAAGTCGACGCCTCCGGTTCTCACAGCAAGAGAGTAAACTGCAAATGAATTACAAGTGATATACAACTCACAAACACATAGTCCCATACACAGATATGCTAAAACACACATGCTCGCCGTCATATTTAGGCCCAATTACAATCAACAACTTGGGTTTTTTGTGTCTGCTGCAGCTTCACATATCAGACTGTAACAGCGACAGTATGACGACTTCACACGACACATTCAACAGTTTTTAAATCTCAAAATGACATGTGGACTTTGTTTCTGTGAAGGCGTTAATTCTACATTTGGATTCAAGTGTTTCTAATAGCTTGTTTGACTTTATTGGTCCGGTCACGTCAGCACTGCTGTCTCTCTACATACTACTCTCTACTGCTGTCTCTCTACATACTACTCTCTACATACTACTCTCTACATACTACTCTCTACTGCTGTCTCTCTACATACTACTCTCTACTGTTGTCTCTCTACATACTACTCTCTACTGCTGTCTCTCTACATACTACTCTCTACTGTTGTCTCTCTACATACTACTCTCTACTGTTGTCTCTCTACATACTACTCTCTACATACTACTCTCTACTGCTGTCTCTCTACATACTACTCTCTACTGTTGTCTCTCTACATACTACTCTCTACTGTTGTCTCTCTACATACTACTCTCTACATACTACTCTCTACTGCTGTCTCTCTACATACTACTCTCTACTGATGTCTCTCTACATACTACTCTCTACTGTCGTCTCTCTACATACTACTCTCTACTGTCGTCTCTCTACATACTACTCTCTACTGCTGTCTCTCTTCATACTACTCTCTACTGTTATCTCTCTACATACTACTCTCTACTGTTGTCTCTCTACATACTACTCTCTACTGTTGTCTCTCTATATACTACTCTCTACTGTCGTCTCTCTACATACTACTCTCTACTGTCGTCTCTCTACATACTACTCTCTACATACTACTCTCTACATACTACTCTCTACATACTACTCTCTACATACTACTCTCTACATACTACTCTCTACATACTACTCTCTACATACTACTCTCTACATACTACTCTCTACTGCTGTCTCTCTACATACTACTCTCTACTGTTGTCTCTCTACATACTACTCTCTACTGCTGTCTCTCTACATACTACTCTCTACTGATGTCTCTCTACATACTACTCTCTACTGATGTCTCTCTACATACTACTCTCTACTACTGTCTCTCTACATACTACTCTCTACTGCTGTCTCTCTACATACTACTCTCTACTGTCGTCTCTCTACATACTACTCTCTACTGATGTCTCTCTACATACTACTCTCTACTGTCGTCTCTCTACATACTACTCTCTACTGTCGTCTCTCTACATACTACTCTCTACTGATGTCTCTCTACATACTACTCTCTACTGCTGTCTCTCTACATACTACTCTCTACTGTCGTCTCTCTACATACTACTCTCTACTGTCGTCTCTCTACATACTACTCTCTACTGATGTCTCTCTACATACTACTCTCTACTGATGTCTCTCTACATACTACTCTCTACTGATGTCTCTCTACATACTACTCTCTACTGTCGTCTCTCTACATACTACTCTCTACTGATGTCTCTCTACATACTACTCTCTACTGATGTCTCTCTACATACTACTCTCTACTGTCGTCTCTCTACATACTACTCTCTACTGTCGTCTCTCTACATACTACTCTCTACTGCTGTCTCTCTACATACTACTCTCTACTGATGTCTCTCTACATACTACTCTCTACTGATGTCTCTCTACATACTACTCTCTACTGTCGTCTCTCTACATACTACTCTCTACTGTCGTCTCTCTACATACTACTCTCTACTGCTGTCTCTCTACATACTACTCTCTACTGTCGTCTCTCTACATACTACTCTCTACTGCTGTCTCTCTACATACTACTCTCTACTGCTGTCTCTCTACATACTACTCTCTACTGCTGTCTCTCTACATACTACTCTCTACTGTTGTCTCTCTACATACTACTCTCTACTGTCGTCTCTCTACATACTACTCTCTACTGATGTCTCTCTACATACTACTCTCTACTGCTGTCTCTCTACATACTACTCTACTGTTGTCTCTACATACTACTCTCTACTGTTGTCTCTCTACATACTACTCTCTACTGATGTCTCTCTACATACTACTCTCTACTGTCGTCTCTCTACATACTACTCTCTACTGATGTCTCTCTACATACTACTCTCTACTGATGTCTCTCTACATACTACTCTCTACTGTCGTCTCTCTACATACTTCTCTCTACTGATGTCTCTCTACATACTACTCTCTACTGATGTCTCTCTACATACTACTCTCTACTGCTGTCTCTCTACATACTACTCTCTACTGATGTCTCTCTACATACTACTCTCTACTGCTGTCTCTCTACATACTACTCTACTGCTGTCTCTCTACATACTACTCTCTACTGATGTCTCTCTACATACTACTCTCTACTGTCGTCTCTCTACATACTACTCTCTACTGTCGTCTCTCTACATACTACTCTCTACTGCTGTCTCTCTACATACTACTCTCTACTGTCGTCTCTCTACATACTACTCTCTACTGCTGTCTCTCTACATACTACTCTCTACTGTTGTCTCTCTACATACTACTCTCTACTGTCGTCTCTCTACATACTACTCTCTACTGCTGTCTCTCTACATACTACTCTCTACTGCTGTCTCTCTACATACTACTCTCTACTGCTGTCTCTACTACTCTCTACTGCTGTCTCTCTACATACTACTCTCTACTGCTGTCTCTCTTCATACTACTCTCTACTGTTATCTCTCTACATACTACTCTCTACTGTTGTCTCTCTATATACTACTCTCTACTGTCGTCTCTCTACATACTACTCTCTACTGTCGTCTCTCTACATACTACTCTCTACTGCTGTCTCTCTACATACTATTCTCTACTGCTGTCTCTCTACATACTACTCTCTACTGATGTCTCTCTTCATACTACTCTCTACTGCTGTCTCTCTTCATACTACTCTCTACTGTCGTCTCTCTACATACTACTCTCTACTGTCGTCTCTCTACATACTACTCTCTACTGCTGTCTCTCTACATACTACTCTCTACTGCTGTCTCTACTACTCTCTACTGCTGTCTCTCTACATACTACTCTCTACTGCTGTCTCTCTTCATACTACTCTCTACTGTTATCTCTCTACATACTACTCTCTACTGTTGTCTCTCTATATACTACTCTCTACTGTCGTCTCTCTACATACTACTCTCTACTGCTGTCTCTCTACATACTATTCTCTACTGCTGTCTCTCTTCATACTACTCTCTACTGCTGTCTCTCTTCATACTACTCTCTACTGTCGTCTCTCTACATACTACTCTCTACTGTCGTCTCTCTACATACTACTCTCTACTGCTGTCTCTACTACTCTCTACTGCTGTCTCTCTACATACTACTCTCTACTGCTGTCTCTACTACTCTCTACTGCTGTCTCTCTACATACTACTCTCTACTGCTGTCTCTCTTCATACTACTCTCTACTGTTATCTCTCTACATACTACTCTCTACTGTTGTCTCTCTATATACTACTCTCTACTGTCGTCTCTCTACATACTACTCTCTACTGCTGTCTCTCTACATACTATTCTCTACTGCTGTCTCTCTACATACTACTCTCTACTGATGTCTCTCTTCATACTACTCTCTACTGCTGTCTCTCTTCATACTACTCTCTACTGTCGTCTCTCTACATACTACTCTCTACTGTCGTCTCTCTACATACTACTCTCTACTGCTGTCTCTCTACATACTACTCTCTACTGCTGTCTCTACTACTCTCTACTGCTGTCTCTCTACATACTACTCTCTACTGCTGTCTCTCTTCATGCTACTCTCTACTGTTATCTCTCTACATACTACTCTCTACTGTTGTCTCTCTATATACTACTCTCTACTGTCGTCTCTCTACATACTACTCTCTACTGCTGTCTCTCTACATACTATTCTCTACTGCTGTCTCTCTTCATACTACTCTCTACTGCTGTCTCTCTTCATACTACTCTCTACTGTCGTCTCTCTACATACTACTCTCTACTGTCGTCTCTCTACATACTACTCTCTACTGCTGTCTCTCTACATACTACTCTCTACTGCTGTCTCTCTTCATACTACTCTCTACTGTTATCTCTCTACATACTACTCTCTACTGTTATCTCTCTACATACTACTCTCTACTGTTGTCTCTCTATATACTACTCTCTACTGTCGTCTCTCTACATACTACTCTCTACTGTCGTCTCTCTACATACTACTCTCTACTGCTGTCTCTCTACATACTACTCTCTACTGTTGTCTCTCTACATACTACTCTCTACTGCTGTCTCTACATACTACTCTCTACTGATGTCTCTCTACATACTACTCTCTACTGTTGTCTCTCTACATACTACTCTCTACTGCTGTCTCTCTACATACTACTCTCTACTGCTGTCTCTCTATATACTACTCTCTACTGTTGTCTCTCTACATACTACTCTCTACTGCTGTCTCTCTATATACTACTCTCTACTGTTGTCTCTCTACATACTACTCTCTACTGCTGTCTCTCTACATACTATTCTACTGCTGTCTCTCTACATACTACTCTCTACTGCTGTCTCTCTACATACTACTCTCTACTGCTGTCTCTCTATATACTACTCTCTACTGTTGTCTCTCTACATACTACTCTCTACTGCTGTCTCTCTACATACTACTCTCTACTGTTGTCTCTCTACATACTACTCTCTACTGCTGTCTCTACATACTACTCTCTACTGTCGTCTCTCTACATACTACTCTCTACTGCTGTCTCTCTACATACTACTCTCTACTGTTGTCTCTCTACATACTACTCTCTACTGCTGTCTCTACATACTACTCTCTACTGATGTCTCTCTACATACTACTCTCTACTGTTGTCTCTCTACATACTACTCTCTACTGCTGTCTCTCTACATACTACTCTCTACTGCTGTCTCTCTATATACTACTCTCTACTGTTGTCTCTCTACATACTACTCTCTACTGCTGTCTCTCTATATACTACTCTCTACTGTTGTCTCTCTACATACTACTCTCTACTGCTGTCTCTCTACATACTATTCTACTGCTGTCTCTCTACATACTACTCTCTACTGCTGTCTCTCTACATACTACTCTCTACTGCTGTCTCTCTATATACTACTCTCTACTGTTGTCTCTCTACATACTACTCTCTACTGCTGTCTCTCTATATACTACTCTCTACTGTTGTCTCTCTACATACTACTCTCTACTGCTGTCTCTCTACATACTATTCTACTGCTGTCTCTCTACATACTACTCTCTACTGCTGTCTCTCTACATACTACTCTCTACTGTCGTCTCTCTACATACTACTCTCTACTGCTGTCTCTCTACATACTACTCTCTACTGATGTCTCTCTACATACTACTCTCTACTGTCGTCTCTCTACATACTACTCTCTACTGTCGTCTCTCTATATACTACTCTCTACTGCTGTCTCTCTACATACTACTCTCTACTGCTGTCTCTCTACATACTACTCTCTACTGCTGTCTCTCTTCATACTACTCTCTACTGTTATCTCTCTACATACTACTCTCTACTGTTATCTCTCTACATACTACTCTCTACTGTCGTCTCTCTATATACTACTCTCTACTGTCGTCTCTCTACATACTACTCTCTACTGTCGTCTCTCTACATACTACTCTCTACTGATGTCTCTCTACATACTACTCTCTACTGTTGTCTCTCTACATACTACTCTCCACTGTTGTCTCTCTACATACTACTCTCTACTGTCGTCTCTCTACATACTACTCTCTACTGATGTCTCTCTACATACTACTCTCTACTGTTGTCTCTCTACATACTACTCTCCACTGTTGTCTCTCTACATACTACTCTCTACTGTTATCTCTCTACATACTACTCTCTACTGTTATCTCTCTACATACTACTCTCTACTGTTGTCTCTCTATATACTACTCTCTACTGTCGTCTCTCTACATACTACTCTCTACTGTCGTCTCTCTACATACTACTCTCTACTGATGTCTCTCTACATACTACTCTCTACTGTTGTCTCTCTACATACTACTCTCTACTGCGGTCTCTCTATATACTACTCTCTACTGTTGTCTCTCTACATACTACTCTCTACTGTTGTCTCTCTACATACTACTCTCTACTGCTGTCTCTCTACATACTACTCTCTACTGTTGTCTCTCTATATACTACTCTCTACTGTCGTCTCTCTACATACTACTCTCTACTGATGTCTCTCTACATACTACTCTCTACTGTTGTCTCTCTATATACTACTCTCTACTGCTGTCTCTCTACATACTACTCTCTACTGTTGTCTCTCTACATACTACTCTCTACTGTCGTCTCTCTACATACTACTCTCTACTGATGTCTCTCTACATACTACTCTCTACTGTTGTCTCTCTACATACTACTCTCTACTGCTGTCTCTCTACATACTACTCTCTACTGTTGTCTCTCTACATACTACTCTCTACTGATGTCTCTCTACATACTACTCTCTACTGCTGTCTCTCTACATACTACTCTACTGTTGTCTCTACATACTACTCTCTACTGTAGTCTCTCTACATACTACTCTCTACTGATGTCTCTCTACATACTACTCTCTACTGTTGTCTCTCTACATACTACTCTCTACTGCTGTCTCTCTACATACTACTCTCTACTGCTGTCTCTCTACATACTACTCTCTACTGCTGTCTCTACATACTACTCTCTACTGTTGTCTCTCTACATACTACTCTCTACTGTTGTCTCTCTATATACTACTCTCTACTGTCGTCTCTCTACATACTACTCTCTACTGATGTCTCTCTACATACTACTCTCTACTGATGTCTCTCTACATACTACTCTCTACTGTTGTCTCTCTACATACTACTCTCTACTGCTGTCTCTCTACATACTACTCTCTACTGCTGTCTCTACATACTACTCTCTACTGCTGTCTCTACATACTACTCTCTACTGTTGTCTCTCTACATACTACTCTCTACTGTTGTCTCTCTATATACTACTCTCTACTGTCGTCTCTCTACATACTACTCTCTACTGATGTCTCTCTACATACTACTCTCTACTGATGTCTCTCTACATACTACTCTCTACTGATGTCTCTCTACATACTACTCTCTACTGTTGTCTCTCTACATACTACTCTCTACTGTTGTCTCTACATACTACTCTCTACTGTTGTCTCTACATACTACTCTCTACTGTTGTCTCTCTACATACTACTCTCTACTGTTGTCTCTCTACATACTACTCTCTACTGTTGTCTCTCTACATACTACTCTCTACTGTAGTCTCTCTACATACTACTCTCTACTGATGTCTCTCTACATACTACTCTCTACTGTTGTCTCTCTACATACTACTCTCTACTGTTGTCTCTCTACATACTACTCTCTACTGTTGTCTCTACATACTACTCTCTACTGCTGTCTCTCTACATACTACTCTCTACTGCTGTCTCTACATACTACTCTCTACTGCTGTCTCTCTACATACTACTCTCTACTGCTGTCTCTCTACATACTACTCTCTACTGTTGTCTCTCTACATACTACTCTCTACATACTACTCTCTACTGCTGTCTCTCTACATACTACTCTCTACTGTTGTCTCTCTACATACTACTCTCTACTGCTGTCTCTACATACTACTCTCTACTGTTGTCTCTACATACTACTCTCTACTGTTGTCTCTACATACTACTCTCTACTGTTGTCTCTACATACTACTCTCTACTGTTGTCTCTACATACTACTCTCTACTGATGTCTCTACATACTACTCTCTACTGTTGTCTCTACATACTACTCTCTACTGTTGTCTCTACATACTACTCTCTACTGTTGTCTCTACATACTACTCTCTACTGATGTCTCTACATACTACATGCTGAAAGGTGATTTTTGTGTAGTATTTGATGCTGAGAGACACTGCCCAAGTGTCAGTATTTTACGAGTTCGTTGTGAGAACGGCTACTGAGCACGGTGAGGTTATGGTCGTTTCAGCGGCCATTACAGTTGAGTTTATAAAGATAAATAAGTTGAGTAACAAATACGTTGAATACATACAGATTGCATGGCATTACTTGTTGTAGCTTTATGCACGAATGGTTCATGAGAACAGATTTGGGAAAGCTGGAGGTGACGGATGATTAGGAGCTTTTCGTCAGTCGCTGCAGTGTTTCCTCTGTTGACTCAGTCACTGTGGTTTCCACAGATCTAGTTAAGAGCCGTTTCCCTTCCTCTGAAACAGAGTTCAAGTGGGTGTTAACAGCTTAAATAAACAGTCTAGCAGCCGACCAGCTGATTGTTGCCTAGAGACACGTCAGCGGGGACTTCTACTTCTTTTCTCGTTATTTTCTCTGACTATGTCCTGTGCTGTTGTTCAGGGTTAACATGTCTGCTCTCAGTCATCAATACAAACGTCTATTGTTTTTTCATTGGCTGTGAAAATAATATTTCTATGAATAAATCATGACTTTAAACAATAACGTTTAAAGGTTTTTAAAGATGCCAAACCCTCAGATATCAAAGTGTTTCCATCAAAAGCCTAAAATAAAACCGCATTGCATCGATTTGGATTAGATTAATCTGACAACTATCACTGTTTATCTTGCAATAAACTGATTTACTAATGTGCTTTCATAAAGTTGGGAGCGTAATGGTCCAAATCTGAGCAGCACAGGTGGAGATATCTTGACTTTAAGTTAAAGACTGTATAAAAGAAGTTGACTTAGCCAAAGATACTCTATGACTAAAGATAGTGCATCGCTGCGCCAATGTTATGAAATGTAGGGCTGGACAATTATTCGAAAAGTACTTGAAACGGAAATTCAGAACCTCTAATTGACGTAATTTCCCCATGTCGGACATTTTGGATTTTAATCCTGTTAATACTACTGCGTATTTAGTCAGTCATTTGGTCCAGTCTGCAGCAGGAAGCAATGTGGAGCAGAACTCAGACACAAGGCCCTATATTGTACCCGGCGCAGCGCAAAACCCGATGCAAGTGTCTTTGCTAGTTTAAGACAGACGCAGTTGTCAATTTCCCGTCCAGCACCCAAATAGCAAATGCACCTGCGCCCATCTGTGGCCCATGGGCGTGCTGGTCTTAAGGGAGGTGTGTTCAGGTGCATTCTGGGCGTGCTGGTCTTACAGGGAGGTGTGTTCAGGTGCATTCTGGGCGTGCTGGTCTTAAGGGAGGTGTGTTCAGGTGCATTCTGGGCGTGCTGGTCTTACAGGGAGGTGTGTTCAGGTGCATTCTGGGCGTGCTGGTCTTACAGGGAGGTGTGTTCAGGTGCATTCTGGGCGTGCTGGTCTTACAGGGAGGTGTGTTCAGGTGCATTCTGGGCGTGCTGGTCTTACAGGGAGGTGTGTTCAGGTGCATTCTGGGCGTGCTAGTCTTACAGGGAGGTGTGTTCAGGTGCATTCTGGGCGTGCTAGTCTTACAGGGAGGTGTGTTCAGGTGCATTCTGGGCGTGCTGGTCTTACAGGGAGGTGTGTTCAGGTGCATTCTGGGCGTGCTAGTCTTACAGGGAGGTGTGTTCAGGTGCATTCTGGGCATGCTGGTCTTACAGGGAGGTGTGTTCAGGTGCATTCTGGGTGTGTTGCTATCTTCAGGCAGCAGGAAGTGATGGCACCATTGACCAACAAAAACCTGGTCTAAAGTCAATAACGCAG
This sequence comes from Gymnocephalus cernua, assembly GCA_023631565.1. Classification (NCBI taxonomy): domain Eukaryota; kingdom Metazoa; phylum Chordata; class Actinopteri; order Perciformes; family Percidae; genus Gymnocephalus; species Gymnocephalus cernua. Next base: position 16,831 of record JALJEH010000073.1, on the reverse strand, counting down.
CATTTCATTGTTATTTTAACAGCACAGTAAAATGCTCCGAGGCTCATGCACAGCACGTGCACACTATGCTTGTTACACACACAGGGACGCACAGCAGCACACACACATGCAGAAGATTACTAATAAACATATTAGGGTGTAAATCCTCCATCATAACAGCAATGCTCCAAGGTCCAAACGCGCCTGGCTTTTAAAGGGAATGGGAGATGATCTCTGATTGGTTTATTGCATGCTACGTTTTCTCCTTAACATCTTCCAGGACATGAACACCTGTTTCCTGGGTGAAAGTCTTGTGGAGATAAACAGACAGACAAGGCACGAAAGAGATTTGCATCACAACCTGTCTACCTGTTGTTGTTAAGGTTTAAATAAAGCCCAACATGTATGTGATTACTGAGTATTTGCAGTCAAAACGTTCACAGCTTAGCAGTTGGCGTCGAGTATCAGATGACTTAATTATTACTTGACATTGTGTTTTCTGTGTGTGTGTGTGTGTGTGTGTGTGTGTGTGTGTGTGTGTGTGTGTGTGTGTGTGTGTGTGTGTGTGTGTGTGTGTGTGTGTGTGTGTGTGTGTGTGTGTGTGTGTGTGAAAGCAGCTGTCTGTTTGTCTGTCTCTCCCAGATGACACCTCTGTGGTCTGGTTAACGATGGAAGCGAAGCTGCAGGTACAGATGGCCGAGAGGAGACAGTTACCAGCAACACACACACACACACACACACACACACACACACACAGGAAAAGGTAAACAGTCACATATGGACATATACAAGACATGTCCACACACGCAGACACACACCCATTAGTACGTCCCTGTAGGAGTGTATTAGTTGTGTTTGAGGCATGCTGGGGATTAGTTAACCGTCATCATTAGTGTATCTAAAGTCTCTCTGATGAACCAAACAAACACGCAGTACGTTTACATGCACTCTAAGGCTACATCTATGATGCTATGTTTACATTTTTAAGCTGCGTTTCAAGATAAAAATGATCTCCGTCCACACAAGAGTTTTAGAACTAAGCTCAGTCCATATCAACACGTCTGACGACACATATCACATGACCATTCACACACACTGGGCATGTGCGTGCTGGTGTAAACAGGAAGCAGACATAAACATAGTAGTGTAGATGCAAGTGGGTAAGCCTGCCTCCACAGAGCGAAGCTCCTATGGAGGCATTTTGATGCTAACAAGCCATCACTCGCCGTTAGCATCCCATTAATCGTCATGTTGATCATCATGATAACTACATTATGAGATGATAATATGTCAGATGTTTAATTTACAGAATGCTCTGCTGCCCCCCAAGTGCCCAAAATCAAATTGAATTAATGTAATTTATGAAAACAGAAATTGGAGCGAGCGCTTTTACTTTCTAAACACGTCTTTACTGTCAGGCATTCTGTTTAAACTTAATATTTATTGTGTGTATTACACATGCAGACTAATCAGCACGCTCTTCAGCTTAGCAGGAGGTGTGTGTGTGTGTGTGTTGTGTGTGTGTGTGTGTGTGTGTGTGTGTGTGTGTGTGTGTGTGTGTGTGTGTGTGTGTGTGTGTGTGTGTGTGTGTGTGTGTGTGCGTGTTAATTGTGACCCGTGGGCTCAGTGTGAAGTCTTGGTATAATTATCTGTGTAATTGTCGTGTATTTTGTAAAGTCCCAGATCATTTAATTCAGGATTAGCTCTTCTCACCTCCAACGGCCGAGGGCGGTGCTCTTCCACACACACACACACACACACACACACACACACACACACACACACACACACACACACACACACACACACACACACACACACACACACACACACACACACACATCCTGTCTGT
>JALJEH010000073.1:0-10000 GCA_023631565.1 Gymnocephalus cernua | reverse complement strand
GAATGACAATTGTATAATGTTTTATTTTTCCCCTTTTGCTCATATATTAAGGTTAAGACCGGAAAAGGTCAATCTTTTATACAGTTTAAGCTACAATCTTTATGTTTTTTTTGGATTGAACTGTCATAAAATGCATGCAACACTTTATAATATGCATAATTTGCATGGCTTTAGTTAATGTAAAAAACTAAAATTAACCGCAAAAATGTTCCACAACAACATATTGTATTGTGTAGTATTAACAGCTATGTACTGGGAACTCCAGTTGCCAGGTAACTTCTGTAATTTAAATAGAATACAAGATCATGTTGTAAACAAGATTACAATTATTTCTGTTAAGTAATTGCTGTAATTTATACACAACAAAAACCTGTAAAAGGTATCCTGTAATATACTGTAATTGTTTTCTATTTCTACAGTAATTAACAGCACTTTTACAAGACTCTATTGGCAACTTTTTGCCAGGTATTTACTGTAAAATCTACACTCAAATTCGTTGCAGTGTAGGCTACGGAGAAAGCTCATGCACACAACCATAACTCACACTTTAGCACCCTAAAACATGCTACTCTAGAGTCACTGCTCGCTCTGAAGATAGTCACTGTCACTCTCTCACTCACTCTACCACACACACACACACACACACATTGCAGGACACTAAAACATGCAGCTCTAGAGTCATGAAACAGTCTTATGGTGTTGAAAGCAAATAGAAGTGCTGCGCCCGACTTTTCCAGAGAACTACAGCACGTTACAGAAAACTTCTGCATCGACTTGTTTAAATGTAAAACCGTTTCACAAGAAGGTGAAATTGAGGGGTTAGCTATAAGCATGCAATTAAAATTCCTCAACACATTGATGGACAGGTGCACAATAAAAAGTCGCACCCTGCTTCACTGTAATCCACGTTCACACACAGCCAGCTGGGCGAGTCCAGAACAAATGAGGCGTGTGCTGTCAGTGTTTACATACCACACAGATATACATGATTGGCATTTGGCATGTAGCTTCCTCCGCTACACAGATAACACAAACACAGTTGTAACATGAAGTGGCAAAGAGAATGTGTTTCCTCCTCCTGCGTCCCGTGTCTACAGTTAAACACCGCTGGAACATCTGGATCTACTCTCATCTGCTTCATCTAAAATGCATGTTTGATGCTTTTATATGTCAAGACTTTGACTAACGTTAGCTTGGAGAGCTAATGTACCTGGGGAGCAAGCCCTATGTTCCCACAGCCCTATGTTCCCACAGCCCTATGTTCCCACAGCCCTATGTTCCCACAGCCCTATGTTCCCACAGCCCTATGTTCCCACAGCCTTATGTTCCCACAGCCTTATGTTCCCACAGCCCAATGTTCTCACAGCCCTATGTTCTCACAGCCCTGTTCCCACAGCCCTATGTTCCCACAGCCCTATGTTCCTACAGCCCAATGTTCTCACAGCCCAATGTTCCCACAGCCCTATGTTCCCACAGCCCTATGTTCTCACAGCCCTATGTTCCTACAGCTCTATGTTCCCACAGCCCTATGTTCCTACAGCCTTATGTTCCCACAGCCCTATGTTCCCACAGCTCTATGTTCCCACAGCCCTATGTTCCCACAGCCCTATGTTCCTACAGCCTTATGTTCCCACAGCCCTATGTTCCCACAGCTCTATGTTCCCACAGCCTTATGTTCCCACAGCCCTATGTTCCCACAGCCTTATGTTCCCACAGCCCTATGTTCCCACAGCCCTATATTCTCACAGCCCTATGTTCTCACAGCTCTATGTTCCCACAGCTCTATGTTCCCACAGCCCAATGTTCCCACAGCCCTATGTTCTCACAGCCCTATATTCTCACAGCCCTATATTCTCACAGTCCTATGTTCCCACAGCCTTATGTTCCCACAGCCCTATGTTCCCACAGCCCTATATTCTCACAGCCTTATGTTCCCACAGCCCTATGTTCCCACAGCCCTATGTTCCCACAGCTCTATGTTCCCACAGCCCTATGTTCCCACAGCCCTATGTTCCCACAGCCCTATATTCCCACAGCCCTATGTTCCCACAGCCCAATGTTCCCACAGCCCTATATTCTCAGTCCTATGTTCCCACAGCCCTATATTCTCACAGCCCTATGTTCCCACAGCCCAATGTTCCCACAGCCCTATATTCCCACAGCCCTATGTTCCCACAGCTCTATGTTCCCACAGCCCAATGTTCCCACAGCTCTATGTTCCCACAGCCCTATGTTCCCACAGCCCTATATTCCCACAGCCCTATGTTCCCACAGCCCAATGTTCCCACAGCCCTATATTCTCACAGTCCTATGTTCCCACAGCCCTATGTTCCCACAGCCCTATGTTCCCACAGCCCTATATTCCCACAGCCCTATGTTCCCACAGCCCAATGTTCCCACAGCCCTATGTTCCCACAGCCCAATGTTCCCACAGCCCTATATTCTCACAGCCCTATATTCCCACAGCTCTATGTTCCCACAGCTCTATGTTCCCACAGCCCAATGTTCCCACAGCCCAATGTTCCCACAGCCCTATATTCTCACAGCCCTATGTTCCTACAGCTCTATGTTCCCACAGCCCAATGTTCCCACAGCCCTATGTTCCCACAGCCCAATGTTCCCACAGCCCAATGTTCCCACAGCCCTATATTCTCACAGCCCTATGTTCCTACAGCTCTATGTTCCCACAGCCCAATGTTCCCACAGCCCTATGTTCCCACAGCTCTATGTTCCTACAGCTCTATGTTCCCACAGCCCAATGTTCCCACAGCCCAATGTTCCCACAGCCCTATGTTCCCACAGCCCAATGTTCCCACAGCCTTATGTTCCCACAGCCCAATGTTCCCACAGCCCTATGTTCCCACAGCCCTATATTCTCACAGCCCTATGTTCTCACAGCTCTATGTTCCCACAGCTCTATGTTCCCACAGCCCAATGTTCCCACAGCCCTATGTTCTCACAGCCCTATATTCTCACAGCCCTATATTCTCACAGTCCTATGTTCCCACAGCCTTATGTTCCCACAGCCCTATGTTCCCACAGCCCTATATTCTCACAGCCTTATGTTCCCACAGCCCTATGTTCCCACAGCCTTATGTTCCCACAGCCCTATATTCCCACAGCCCTATGTTCCCACAGCCCAATGTTCCCACAGCCCTATGTTCCCACAGCCCAATGTTCCCACAGCCCTATATTCTCACAGCCCTATATTCCCACAGCTCTATGTTCCCACAGCTCTATGTTCCCACAGCCCAATGTTCCCACAGCCCAATGTTCCCACAGCCCTATATTCTCACAGCCCTATGTTCCTACAGCTCTATGTTCCCACAGCCCAATGTTCCCACAGCCCTATGTTCCCACAGCCCAATGTTCCCACAGCCCAATGTTCCCACAGCCCTATATTCTCACAGCCCTATGTTCCTACAGCTCTATGTTCCCACAGCCCAATGTTCCCACAGCCCTATGTTCCCACAGCTCTATGTTCCTACAGCTCTATGTTCCCACAGCCCAATGTTCCCACAGCCCAATGTTCCCACAGCCCAATGTTCCCACAGCCCTATGTTCCCACAGCCCAATGTTCCCACAGCCTTATGTTCCCACAGCCCAATGTTCCCACAGCCCTATGTTCCCACAGCCCTATATTCTCACAGCCCTATGTTCTCACAGCTCTATGTTCCCACAGCTCTATGTTCCCACAGCCCAATGTTCCCACAGCCCTATGTTCTCACAGCCCTATATTCTCACAGCCCTATATTCTCACAGTCCTATGTTCCCACAGCCTTATGTTCCCACAGCCCTATGTTCCCACAGCCCTATATTCTCACAGCCTTATGTTCCCACAGCCCTATGTTCCCACAGCCTTATGTTCCCACAGCCCTATATTCTCACAGCCCTATGTTCTCACAGCTCTATGTTCCCACAGCTCTATGTTCCCACAGCCCAATGTTCCCACAGCCCTATGTTCCCACAGCCCTATGTTCTCACAGCTCTATGTTCCCACAGCCCTATGTTCCCACAGCCCTATATTCCCACAGCCCTATGTTCCCACAGCCCAATGTTCCCACAGCCCTATATTCTCACAGCCCTATGTTCCCACAGCTCTATGTTCCCACAGCTCTATGTTCCCACAGCCCTATATTCTCACAGCCCTATATTCTCACAGCCCTATGTTCCCACAGCTCTATGTTCCCACAGCCCTATGTTCCCACAGCCCTATGTTCCCACAGCCCAATGTTCCCACAGCCCTATGTTCCCACAGCCCTATATTCCCACAGCCCTATGTTCCCACAGCCCAATGTTCCCACAGCCCTATATTCTCACAGTCCTATGTTCCCACAGCCCAATGTTCCCACAGCCCTATATTCTCACAGCCCTATGTTCCCACAGCTCTATGTTCCCACAGCCCAATGTTCCCACAGCCCTATGTTCCCACAGCCCAATGTTCCCACAGCCCTATATTCTCACAGCCCTATATTCCCACAGCTCTATGTTCCCACAGCTCTATGTTCCCACAGCCCAATGTTCCCACAGCCCAATGTTCCCACAGCCCTATATTCTCACAGCCCTATGTTCCTACAGCTCTATGTTCCCACAGCCCAATGTTCCCACAGCCCAATGTTCTCACAGCCCTATGTTCTCACAGCCCTGTTCCCACAGCCCTATGTTCCCACAGCCCTATGTTCCTACAGCCTTATGTTCCCACAGCCCTATGTTCCCACAGCTCTATGTTCCCACAGCCTTATGTTCCCACAGCCCTATGTTCCCACAGCCTTATGTTCCCACAGCCCTATGTTCCCACAGCCCTATATTCTCACAGCCCTATGTTCTCACAGCTCTATGTTCCCACAGCTCTATGTTCCCACAGCCCAATGTTCCCACAGCCCTATGTTCTCACAGCCCTATATTCTCACAGCCCTATATTCTCACAGTCCTATGTTCCCACAGCCCTATGTTCCCACAGCCCTATATTCTCACAGCCTTATGTTCCCACAGCCCTATGTTCCCACAGCCTTATGTTCCCACAGCCCTATGTTCCCACAGCCCTATATTCTCACAGCCCTATGTTCTCACAGCTCTATGTTCCCACAGCTCTATGTTCCCACAGCCCAATGTTCCCACAGCCCTATGTTCCCACAGCCCTATGTTCTCACAGCTCTATGTTCCCACAGCCCTATGTTCCCACAGCCCAATGTTCCCACAGCCCTATGTTCCCACAGCCCAATGTTCCCACAGCCCTATATTCTCACAGCCCTATGTTCCCACAGCTCTATGTTCCCACAGCTCTATGTTCCCACAGCCCTATATTCTCACAGCCCTATATTCTCACAGCCCTATGTTCCCACAGCTCTATGTTCCCACAGCCCTATGTTCCCACAGCCCTATATTCCCACAGCCCTATGTTCCCACAGCCCAATGTTCCCACAGCCCTATATTCTCACAGTCCTATGTTCCCACAGCCCTATGTTCCCACAGCCCTATGTTCCCACAGCCCTATATTCTCACAGTCCTATGTTCCCACAGCCCTATGTTCCCACAGCCCAATGTTCCCACAGCCCTATATTCTCACAGTCCTATGTTCCCACAGCCCTATGTTCCCACAGCCCAATGTTCCCACAGCCCTATATTCTCACAGTCCTATGTTCCCAAAGCCCTATGTTCCCACAGCCCTATGTTCCCACAGCCCAATGTTCCCACAGCCCTATGTTCCCACAGCCCAATGTTCCCACAGCCCTATATTCTCACAGCCCTATATTCCCACAGCTCTATGTTCCCACAGCTCTATGTTCCCACAGCCCAATGTTCCCACAGCCCAATGTTCCCACAGCCCTATATTCTCACAGCCCTATGTTCCTACAGCTCTATGTTCCCACAGCCCAATGTTCCCACAGCCCTATGTTCCCACAGCCCAATGTTCCCACAGCCCAATGTTCCCACAGCCCTATGTTCCCACAGCCCAATGTTCCCACAGCCCAATGTTCCCACAGCCCTATATTCTCACAGCCCTATGTTCCTACAGCTCTATGTTCCTACAGCTCTATGTTCCCACAGCCCTATGTTCCCACAGCTCTATGTTCCTACAGCTCTATGTTCCCACAGCCCAATGTTCCCACAGCCCAATGTTCCCACAGCCCTATGTTCCCACAGCCCAATGTTCCCACAGCCCAATGTTCCCACAGCCCAATGTTCCCACAGCTCTATGTTCCCACAGCCCAATGTTCCCACAGCCCAATGTTCCCACAGCCCTATGTTCCCACAGCCCAATGTTCCCACAGCCCAATGTTCCCACAGCCCAATGTTCCTACAGCTCTATGTTCCCACAGCCCAATGTTCCCACAGCCCAATGTTCCCACAGCCCTATGTTCCCACAGCCCAATGTTCCCACAGCCCAATGTTCCCACAGCCCAATGTTCCCACAGCCCAATGTTCCCACAGCCCAATGTTCCCACAGCTCTATGTTCCCACAGCTCTATGTTCCTACAGCTCTATGTTCCCACAGCTCTATGTTCCTACAGCTCTATGTTCCCACAGCCCAATGTTCCCACAGCCCAATGTTCCCACAGCCCTATATTCTCACAGCCCTATGTTCCTACAGCTCTATGTTCCCACAGCCCTATGTTCCCACAGCCCAATGTTCCCACAGCCCTATGTTCCCACAGCCCAATGTTCCCACAGCCCTATGTTCTCACAGCCCAATGTTCCCACAGCCCTATGTTCCCACAGCCCTATATTCCTACAGCTCTATGTTCCCACAGCCCAATGTTCCCACAGCCCAATGTTCCCACAGCCCTATGTTCCCACAGCCCAATGTTCCCACAGCCCAATGTTCCCACAGCCCTATGTTCCCACAGCCCAATGTTCCCACAGCCCAATGTTCCCACAGCCCTATATTCTCACAGCCCTATGTTCCTACAGCTCTATGTTCCCACAGCCCAATGTTCCCACAGCCCTATGTTCCCACAGCCCTATGTTCCTACAGCTCTATGTTCCCACAGCCCTATGTTCCCACAGCTCTATGTTCTCACAGGCCTTGGCCATGCCGGTCTGGCTACAGCTAAAGATATCGTTAGCTTGCTAGCTACAGTAGCTCTCTTTACGCACACACACATACACACACACAGTTGTCAACTGTGAGAGAATTTATTTTTATTGCGAAATTTGCTGCCTTGTGCATATTGACAGTTGTGGCTGGCTACAACTAATGTTACTGTTATCTATAGTAGCTATCTATCCATCTATCCATCTATCTAGGCACCTTAACAGTGCGGGTGTGTTTTGTAATCGCCGCTGTTTCTCTCTGATTGAATCCCTCGTTTCTCCGACTTCTCTCCAAACGCCACATTCATCTCCCCGTCACTGTCACTCAGGTATGTTGACGGATGGCATCAGTGACTATATTTGTGTCAGAGGAGTTTTAATGGATGCTTCAAAGAGTAATTTATGGCCACTTGTCACGACTAGTTTACACTTCCAAATGCCAAAGCTCCCCCCCCCCCCCTCCGTCTGCCTTCTGCTGCAATCATCGACTCGTCTTGCTGCTAAAATACCTGTTATTATCCTCGACAGGTATGAAGACCTACAACCCAGTTTCCCCAGCGCACACATGTAACCTAATTTCCAAAGGAGCTGCAAACATACCACCGTGCTTCTAGCTCGAGGTGTCCTGTCTGTCTCTGTCTGTAAATGTACAACCAGGCTTCGTCTGTCTGCGTAAATATATCATTATTTTCACATTTCCTTCCTGAAGGGTTCTGCGCTTCACTCTGAAGAACAAAGGTTCATGCCGGAGAATCTGCTATATATATTTATTACACGTTTAACACTCGTGTTGTGTTCGGGTCAAATTTGACCTGTTTTCTAAAGTGTTTTTTTTATATCAGAAAGAAAATGTAAAAAAAAATAAAAATTGCTTCATCTGAAACTAAATGTGTCCTGTGGCAACAACAACACACCTTCCACATTCTGTGCGTGTGTCGCGTTAGGTCAGAAAAAGAGACAAAAACTTCAGAAAAAGAGACAAAAATGTCAGAAAAAAAAGACAAATACAATGCTATTGTAACAATTATTTCCTAGGCATCACACACTGAAATGACAGCTAATCTTTTTCACTTAAAAAGAGACAAAAACTTCAGAAAAAGAGACAAAAATGTCAGAAAAAGAGACAAAAATGTCAGAAAAAGAGACAAAAATGTCAGAAAAAAAAGACAAATACAATGCTATTGTAACAATTATTTCCTAGGCATCACACACTGAAATGACAGCTAATCTTTTTCACTTAAAAAGAGACAAAAATGTCAGAAAGAGACAAAAACGTTGGAAAAAGTGGCCAAAACGTCAGAAAAAGTGACAAAAACATCAGAAAAAGAGACAAAAATGTCAGAAAAAGAGACAAAAAATGTCAGAAAAAAAGACATTAATACAATGCTATTGTAACAATTATTTCCTAGGCATCACACACTGAAATGACAGCTAATCTTTTTCACTTAAAAAGAGACAAAAATGTCAGAAAGAGACAAAAACGTTGGAAAAAGAGACAAAAACGTCAGAAAAGAGACCAAAACATCAGAAAAAGAGACAAAAACGTCAGAAAAAGAGACAAAAATGTTGGAAAAAGAGACAAAAACGTCAGAAAAGAGACAAAAACGTCAGAAAAAGAGACAAAAACGTTGGAAAAAGAGACAAAAACGTCAGAAAAGAGACAAAAACGTCAGAAAAAGAGACAAAAATGTCAGAAAAGAGACAAAAACGTCAGAAAAGAGACAAAAACGTCAGAAAAAGAGACAAAAATGTCAGAAAGAGAGAAAAATGTCAGAAAAAGAGATAAAAACTTCAGAAAAAGAGACAAACAATGTCAGAAAAAAAGACATTAATACAATGCTATTGTAACAATTATTTCCTAGGCATCACACACTGAAATGACAGCTAATCTTTTTCACTTAAAAAGAGACAAAATGTCAGAAAGAGACAAAAACGGAAAAAGTGGCCAAAACGTCAGAAAAAGAGACAAAAACTTCAGAAAAAGAGACAAAAAATGTCAGAAAAAAAGACAAATACAATGCTATTGTAACAATTATTTCCTAGGCATCACACACTGAAATGACAGCTAATCTTTTTCACTTAAAAAGAGACAAAAATGTCAGAAAGAGACAAAAACGTTGGAAAAAGTGGCCAAAACGTCAGAAAAAGTGACAAAAACGTCAGAAAAAGAGACAAAAAATGTCAGAAAAAAAGACAAATACAATGCTATTGTAACAATTATTTCCTAGGCATCACACACTGAAGTGACAGCTAATCTTTTTCACTTAAAAAGAGAAAGAAATGTCAGAAAAAGTGGACAAAACGTCAGAAAAAGAGACAAAAACTTTAGAAAAAGAGACAAAAATGTCAGAAAAAGAGACAAAAAATGTCAGAAAAAAAGACATTAATACAATGCTATTGTAACAATTATTTCCTAGGCATCACACACTGAAATGACAGCTAATCTTTTTCACTTAAAAAGAGACAAAAATGTCAGAAAGAGACAAAAACGTTGGAAAAAGAGACAAAAACGTCAGAAAAGAGACCAAAACATCAGAAAAAGAGACAAAAACGTCAGAAAAAGAGACAAAAATGTTGGAAAAAGAGACAAAAACGTCAGAAAAGAGACAAAAACGTCAGAAAAAGAGACAAAAACTTTGGAAAAAGAGACAAAAACGTCAGAAAAGAGACAAAAACGTCAGAAAAGAGACAAAAACGTCAGAAAAAGAGACAAAAACGTCAGAAAAAGAGACAAAAATGTCAGAAAGAGAGAAAAATGTCAGAAAAAGAGATAAAAACTTCAGAAAAAGAGACAAAAATGTCAGAAAAAAAGACATTAATACAATGCTATTGTAACAATTATTTCCTAGGCATCACACACTGAAATGACAGCTAATCTTTTTCACTTAAAAAGAGACAAAAATGTCAGAAAGAGACAAAAACGGAAAAAGTGGACAAAACGTCAGAAAAAGAGACAAAAACGTCA
>JALJEH010000072.1:37500-49486 GCA_023631565.1 Gymnocephalus cernua | reverse complement strand
ATTCTTTTTGACAGTCATGTTATTATAATCCTCACTTCTGTTTCTGGCAGCTGTCTCTTTAAGCCATATATTAATATATTTTGTTGTACAGCACATCTCTCTCTCGCTGCTGCAGCTCCTCTTTTCACCTTGTGTTCAGGTCTCTGTTTTAGCTACAGAGTGAATCATCTTTCCTTCTGTACTATCTTTGATTCCACTCTGCACATGCTCAGTAGCTCAGATGGTAGATCATGTCAGTTAGCTCCACAGACAGTAAAAGAAAGGTTGTTTCTCCAACTTTGGTCAGTTACAAGGCAGGATTAGCCGGGAGACTTCTTTTAAAGGAGGGCGCACATGGAAGTACTTCTTCTGGAGATTATGGTGAACTTGTGTGTGCTGTAGCGGTGCTTTGCCATTGAGAACGAGCTAGCGTGCTAACGCTAGCACGCCGCTAGCATGCTAGCACGCCGCTAGCATGCCGTATCTCACTCAGAACAGCATGGATGGTTATTTTCAAAGTTTGTCTGTGTGTGGAAGCACCAGAGACACAAAATAACACCCCAAATCCCAGAAAAAGTGATTTTTTTTCATAATATGGGCACTTTAAGATGCAGTGCAGCAGAGAGTGAGTCAAAAAAACCTTCACGTTGTCAAAGAAATCCAATTCCATAAGTGGTTTATCAACACGCCACTCCAGTCAGTCAGTCAGTCAGTCTCTCTCTCTCTCTCTCTCTCTCTGTCTCTCTCCCTCTCTGTCTCTCCCCCTCCCTCCCTCCCTCTCTCTCTCTCTCTCTCTCCCTCTCTGCCTCTCTTCCTCCCTCATTACCACTCTCTCCGTATGGAAATCTATCGCTCACTCAGCCTGTATTTGCTCTGTCTGCCACGTGTGTGTGTGTGTGTGTGTGTGTGTGTGTGTGTGTGTGTGTGTGTGTGTGTGTTTCCCTCTCTTCCTCCCTCCCCCATTCTGTCTCCCCCCCTCTCCGTACCACTCAGCCTGTATTTGTCTGCGTTGCTGTCAATTGGCTCCTCAGCTGGAGAGCCACATCTCTCATCTCTCGAGTACCCTCTCTGTGTTTCGCTATCTTTATGAGGCCCTTCGGCGGAGCATATTCCAGCGAGGGAGGGGGGGGGGCAGGAATGACAGAGCAAACAGCAAGACTGACAGCATGAGTCAGCAAAAGAGGGACGGCTGACACAGAAAGAAAGACATTCAAAACATCACAACGTTCAGCACGATAACCATGTTTCTGCCTCTATACAACATTTGCATAACATATTTTCCCCATTCATTGCAGGTGTGTTTAGGGCGTGTCCAAATCCACTGTTGCTAGTTGGACGGCAGGTAAAAAGTGTCCGTGTGCCGGGCGCCTGGTTCTAAAGGGTTGTTCTTAGTGTCTTCATTGATCAGAGGTGTGTTCTGGGCGTAACATGCAATCAACCAATCAGAGAGTCATCTCCCATTCCCTTTAAAAGCCAGGCGCGTTTGGACCTTGGAGCATTGCTGTTATGATGGAGGATTTACACCCTAATATGTTTATTAGTAATCTTCTGCATGTGTGTGTGCTGCTGTGCGTCCCTGTGTGTGTGTGTAACAAGCATAGTGTGCACGTGCTGTGCACGAGCCTCGGAGCATTTTACTAATGTGCTGTTAAAATAACAATGAAATGCTGCGTTATTGACTTTAGACCAGGTTTTTGTTGGTCAATGGTGCCATCACTTCCCACTGCCTCAAGATAGCAACACGCCCAGAATGCACCTGAACACACCTCCCTGTAAGACCAGCACGCCCAGAATGCACCTGAACACACCTCCCTGTAAGACCAGCACGCCCAGAATGCACCTGAACACACCTCCCTGTAAGACCAGCACGCCCAGAATGCACCTGAACACACCTCCCTGTAAGACCAGCACGCCCAGAATGCACCTGAACGCACCTCCCTGTAAGACCAGCACGCACAGAATGCACCTGAACGCACCTCCCTGTAAGACCAGCACGCCCAGAATGCACCTGAACGCACCTCCCTGTAAGACCAGCACGCCCAGAATGCACCTGAACACACCTCCTTGTAAGACCAGCACGCCCAGAATGCACCTGAACACACCTCCCTGTAAGACCAGCACGCCCAGAATGCACCTGAACACACCTCCCTGTAAGACCAGCACGCCCAGAATGCACCTGAACACACCTCCCTGTAAGACCAGCACGCACAGAATGCACCTGAACACACCTCCCTGTAAGACCAGCACGCCCAGAATGCACCTGAACGCACCTCCCTGTAAGACCAGCATGCCCAGAATGCACCTGAACACACCTCCCTGTAAGACCAGCACACCCAGAATGCACCTGAACACACCTCCCTGTAAGACCAGCACACCCAGAATGCACCTGAACACACCTCCCTGTAAGAACAGCACACCCAGAATGCACCTGAACACACCTCCCTGTAAGACCAGCACGCCCAGAATGCACCTGAACACACCTCCCACACCTGACATTTTACCTAATTTTTTCAGTTTAAAAAATAGCAGGAATCGTATTAATAGTTAAGATCAGAGGATGCGTTCAACACAACGTACATCCATGTTTATTGTTTTAGGCAATTTGGTTGAAAGAAACTTTGAAAAACGGGTCAAATTTAACCCGAGGACAATAAAAAAAAAAAAGCAGGAACGGCCAAAATCCAGAGAAAGTAGCTGATGGGAGAGAAACAGAGAGGCTTCTGGGTCGTAACAGCCAGGAAGTAATGGACTCTTTATTGAATTAGATGGTCCACATACAAACCAGAGCAGTGATTGTTATCCTGCAGGGATCCTGACACGACCACTGATAGCTGGACCCATTAACCCGACTGACTGCACAGGACATCTGACATGTTTGGAGTCATTTCTCCCGCTACCTGATGCTTATTATAACTGGTAGCCGGCTGTTATTAGGTTGTGCTGTTGATCTGAAGGATATTCATTCATTGTTTGAGGCTGTGGGCTTTTTTATAACTCCATCACTGATGCTTTTACTAAGTTACATAACTACGTTTGTGGTTAAAGGTGCGCTAAGCGATGTCACGCGTCGTTTAGGCTACATGTTTTTGTCACATACAAACATCTCCTCACTATCTGCTAGCTGCCTGTCCCCTGAACACACTGTAAAAACATCTCACTATCTGCTAGCTGCCTGTCCCCTGAACACACTGTAAAAAACATCTCCTCACTATCTGCTAGCTGCCTGTCCCCTGAACACACTGTAAAAAACATCTCACTATCTGCTAGCTGCCTGTCCCCTGAACACACTGTAAAAAACGTGAGTTTGACGTAGTAGAAACACGGCCAGAGATTCACATGTGTGAAACTCGAGGCCCCGCCTAGTTGTTTTGACGTTATTGCCGTTTTTTTCCGACGTTTTTGTCGCTTTTTCTGACGTTTTGTAGCTTTTTCTGACGTTTTTGCCACATTTTCTGACGTTTTTGTCACTTTTTCTGACGTTTTTGTCACTTTTTCCGACATTTTTGTCGCTTTTTCTGAGGTTTTTGTCACTTTTTCTGACATTTGTCACTTTTTCCGACGTTTTTGTCACTTTTTGTCACTTTTTCCGACGTTTTTGTCACTTTATCTGACGTTTGTCACTTTTACTGTAGTTTTTGTCACTTTTTCCGATATTTTTGTCACTTTTTCTGACGTTTTGTAGCTTTTTCTGACGTTTTTACCACTTCTAACGTTTTTTGCCACATTTTCTGACATTTTTGTCACTTTTTCTGACGTTTTTGTCACTTTTTCCGACATTTTTGTCGCTTTTTCTGAGGTTTTTGTCACTTTTTCTGACATTTTTGTCACTTTTTCCGACGTTTTTGTCACTTTTTGTCACTTTTTCCGACGTTTTTGTCACTTTTTCTGACGTTTGTCACTTTTACTGTAGTTTTTGTCACTTTTTCTGATATTTTTGTCACTTTTTCCGACGTTTTTGCCACTTTGACATATTTGTCGCTTTTTTCCAACATTTTTTGGGTGCTGTTTCTCTATGATAGCTGAGGAACTTTTTCGTGACTTCTTCAAGACTTCATGTCGCCCAAACTGTAATTGAGAAGACTATATGACACGTGCAATAATAAAGTCAAAGATATTTGACTTTTTCAATTAAATAAAAGCATATCAATAAAGTAAACATGACCGGCCCTTGACGTGATTCTTATTTTCCAGTGTGGCCCTCTGGGAAGTGGAGTTTGACGCCATGAATGTCTTTTAAAAAATATGACAATCCAGCCGATAGTTGAGATATTTCAGTCTGGGACAAAGTGGAGAACCAACCAACCAACAGAGTCGTTCTTGCAAAAAGAATGGCAGCTATAAAAAAGGTGGATTACATGTATTCCTTGAGTGATAAAGTGACAGATACAAAGCGACAGAGAGACATATATATACTCTCTCTCAGTGTTTGCAGGTCCTGAGTCAGCGGTGTAGTCTGTGATACGCAGGTATACCCAGTATACCCACTAAGAACGCTCCAGGATTTCTATATAACTGCTTAAAAATGCCCAATGACACGCAACAACATACTTTACACTATATTTTTGATATATTTATAATTGTCATGTGTGTTTTTCTTCTTCACATGGGCTAAATAAAGGGATTTCCACTGTAAATTGGTGCATAAAAGTGTATCTGAATGCAGGAAATGAAGTCGTTGATGCTGAAAACTTCCCTGGAGGAGGAGGAGGACACCCAGACCCCCCCACTATGATATGGCAGATTCTGGCCAATGGCCAATATACAGTACAGTATACCCACTACTATACATTCGACTACACCACTGCTTTGAGTGATGAAGTGACAGATACAAAGCGACAGTAGCGCATGCAGAGGATCTGAGAGACACACATACTCTCTCACAGTGTTAGCAGGTCGGCGGGGGTCACACGGTGGCGATGACAGCAGGAAATGAGCTGTTAATGTCCCGCTGTTCCTTCACTCGACCCGGTGACCCCCCCCCCCCACCACACACACACACACACACACACACACACACACACACACACACCTCCTCACTGACACTCCGGCTGATGCAGGAGGATTAAAGCCGTGCAGCAAAGGGACCGGATGGATAAAGAGCTGGGTAATTAAAATTCTATTTTTTTTTTTTTTTTGAGGGCTTTCACACATACTCCGGGTCATATCCTGCACCCGGCGCGGCGCAGCGTCCGACCCGGCGTGTCTTTGTTAGTTTAAGACCGACGCAGTTGTCAGTTTCCCGTCCAGCGGCCACGTCGTTGAGAAGCACAGGAAGGCAACGATCGGAGGGCAATAAAAATGAATGAGAGGGGGAAACATCAGAGCAGGGGGAATGAGAGGGGGGACACGCCAGAGCAGGGGGAATGAGAGGGGGAAACACCAGAGCAGGGGGAATGAGAGGGGGAACACCAGAGCAGGGGGAATGAGAGGGGGAACACCAGAGCAGGGGGAATGAGAGGGGGAAACACCAGAGCAGGGGGAATGAGGGGGTGAAACTCCAGAGCAGGGGGAATGAGAGGGGGAAACACCAGAGCAGGGGGAATGAGAGGGGGAAACATCAGAGCAGGGGGAATGAGAGGGGGGGAACACCAGAGCAGGGGGAATGAGAGGGGGTAACTCCAGAGCAGGGGGAATGAGAGGGGGGGGAACACCAGAGCAGGGGGAATGAGAGGGGGGGAAACACCAGAGCAGGGGGAATGAGAGGGGGGGAACACCAGAGCAGGGGGAATGAGAGGGGGGAACACCAGAGCAGGGGGAATGAGAGGGGGAAACACCAGAGCAGGGGGAATGAGAGGGGGGAACACCAGAGCAGGGGGAATGAGAGGGGGAAACACCAGAGCAGGGGGAATGAGAGGGGGGAACACCAGAGCAGGGGGAATGAGAGGGGGAAACACCAGAGCAGGGGGAATGAGAGGGGGGAACACCAGAGCAGGGGGAATGAGAGGGGGTAACTCCAGAGCAGGGGGAATGAGAGGGGGGGGAACACCAGAGCAGGGGGAATGAGAGGGGGTAACTCCAGAGCAGGGGGAATGAGAGGGGGAAGTAGCAGAAGATATTTCCTTTTAAACCAAAACGTAGCCTGAGAGCCAGAGGGACTCAACATTCCCAGAGTTTGAACGAGTCACTCACCAACCCGATGGATCAGAGCTGTAGCCGTGGCGACATCGCTGGAACAACCTGCAGGGCGACAAACAACAGTGAGTGAGTGTGTGTGTGTGTGTGTGTGTGTGTGTGTGTGTGTGTGTGTGTGTGTGTGTGTGTGTGTGTGTGTGTGTGTGTGTGTGTGTGTGGTCACACTTGAACCCTATGACAGACGGTCGGATCACAACTTTGTTAATTTTCAACTTTGCAATTTCTTTTCTCGTTCTCGTTCTCCTCGCTGCACCTCCTGATAAACACAAACAAATTGCTTCCCAGTTCTCCGGGAAGCCCGGAGACTAACTCGGGGCAGTAATTACCCGAATGAAATTGATGTCTGTGTCTGTGTGTGTGTGTGTGTGTGTGTGTGTGTGTGTGTGTGTGTGTGTGTGTGTGTGTGTGTGTGTGTCTGATGTTGGAGACGACACTCAGCTGCTTCTCAAGGAGACATGAACGGACTACTAGACGACAGCAGTCAACTCACAAAGTACAAAGGAATTCTAGGACTTCACTCTGAGTGTGTGTGTGTGTGTGTGTGTGTGTGTGTGTGTGTGTGTGTGTGTGTGTGTGTGTGTGTGTGTGTGTGTGTGTGTGTGTGTTTTCATTCTGGACTAGGAGTGAACTCTTGCTAAGCTCTCTGATGCCCTTTGTCCAACATTTGGACTTCTGTTACTGTAGTTGAATGTGTAAGTGTGTAAGTGCCTCAGCGTGTGTGTGTGTGTGTGTGTGTGTGTGTGTGTGTGTGTGTGTGTGTGTGTGTGTGTGTGTGTGTGTGTGTGTGTGTGTGTGTGTGTGTGTCTTCCCTCAAAGCTATAATGAGGTCTTGTGGGACTGCAGGCTTTCTGTCTAGCTGACCAACATCACACACACACTGACAGGTTCCTGACCTAGCACACACACACACACACACACACACACACACACACACACACACACACACACACACACACACACACACACACACACACACACACACACACACACACACAGGTAATGCACGTGTACAGTTCAGGGTTAAGGAGCAGCGCTCCATTAGAGCAGAATGGAGAGAGTCTCATTAGGCAGCGAGTTCTGAAAAGCTTAATGTTCACTTTACTGAAATATGAGAGCAAACGATGGATGGGAGAGAGAGAGAGAGAGAGAGAGAGAGGGAGAGAGAGAGAGAGAGAGAGAGAGGGAGAGGAGGGAGAGAGAGAGAGAGAGAGAGAGAGGGAGAGAGAGAGAGAGGGGAGAGAGAGAGAGAGAGAGAGAGAGGGAGAGAGAGAGAGAGGGAGAGAGAGAGATATACATTTATTATGTACAGTACATGTCCCAAATACTCAGACATGAGAGAATAATGAGAGAGAATAAAATATTTGTCATAAAAGAGAAAATATGTTTTTCACCCTTTACGTCTGTCTGTGAGAGGCGATTTATTCATTTCCTGCGTTTTTGTGCATATTGTTCACACACACAGACACACACACACACACACACACACACACACACACACACACACACACACACACACACACACACACACACACACACACACACAGGGTTCTTGTTATAACATACTGAAAGATTATCTTGGATTTGTTTTTTGTTTTTTTGCCCAACGACGCCAAAAATAAATAAACTGCCTCCTCCGGCTTCACCAGGAAATCTGTGCATGAGAATATGTTTCAGAGATTGTATTTTTACATTTTTCAGCTTTCAGTTTGTACGTTAAGTGACAGCCTCAGCGGTGGCGTTAAACCCGTCTGAAAACACTACGGGTGGAAATCCCTCCATCCCATGTTTGGAGGGGGTAAACCCCCCCCCCCCCCCCCCACCCCCCCCCCACCCACTAGACTGGTTAAACCAATCTGATCTGCCGGTGATGTGATGTCTCCCTGCAGCTCGATCTGGAAACCTGTACGTTTATCTCTCCTGCTTCTGTTACAATTTTGCGGGAACCAATCACAAACTGGCTCATCCACCTTGCCGCGCTATTGGCTGGTTTAACACGATGGCGATAGAGAAGCGACCGAGCAGCTTCTTGTTTACATTCAACATGGCGGCCACCGAAGCGCAACTAGCTACCCGTTGATGCCGCTGTCGCCGCTACGTCACCCGGATTGTTGCTCTGATTGGTTGAAGGACTATCCAATGGCGTGCGGAGTCATGTGAACTACGCCCGTTGGTCCCGCCTCTTCTGCAGAGAACATACAGAGCAGACTCCCCAGACTGATGTTCAATCTGAAAAATATTGAGCTTGGTCTGCTGATAGCGGGACTTGCTCCCCACCCCAACAGGTAGATGAGATTTACAGCCATGGACCCAACCGTATCAAAGAAACTGAATAAATATCTTATATTCAAGGGAAAGATAAAACTAAAATACTGCCAGCAATATTTCAGTTAAACCGCATTTGGGCAAATGTCTCAACTCCAGGAAATAATGACGATAACTATTTTCACAAGACACTTTCAGGGTTAATGAAGCAGAAAAAAAAACTACAATCTGAGTAATAATCTTAAATGAAAAGGACGACTTCTTCTGCTGACACCAACAACACCTACAGACGCCGACTCAGAAAACATATTTCGCTCCCGGCAAACAAATTACCACTGCTGCTCCTGCATAATGAGAGCTATAATAAGCTGTCAGTTAAATGTGTGCCCAGACCAAATACCTTCTCAGCAGTGTCTGATAAAGATTAATATGCATGCATAGTCTGCTGATCACTTACATTGGCCGTCTGATGGAGACTTACACACTTATTATATGAAATACTTATTACAGTGAGAGCCACGCGAGGCCACGTCTATATTTCCTAAAATTGCCTGAACTCATCACGTGTTGCGTCTGTAATCTGTCCAACAAAGTAACAACTAGTACTGCAGTTACCAAATGTAAAGGTACTTTGTGAGAAGAAATAAGTGCGTTAGTGTGGCGGTCGACAGAACGTGTGTCTCTCCCAGGCTCCTCACCCCCCCCCCCTCTCTGTCAAAGACCAAAAAACCTGAACAAATACGTTATCACTTCCGCTCAAACCACCTACAAAATAAGTGCACAATATAATAATCAATAAATAATATAAATGAGACCATAAACAACGTACTATATGTGGCTCCTACACCGTTCTTTAATAAATATCTACATGTCAAAGTGCCGTGATACATCACTCTCTTTCGAGAACGTTTCAACATTTTGTTGGGTTCTCTTTCGAGAACATTTCAACATGTTGTTGGGTTCTCTTTCGAGAACATTTAAACATTTTGTTGGGTTCTCTTTCGAGAACATTTAAACATTTTGTTGGGTTCTCTTTCGAGAGCGTTTCAACATTTTATTGGGTTCTCTTTCGAGAGCGTTTCAACATTTTATTGGGTTCTCTTTCGAGGGCGTTTCAACATTTTGTTGGGTTCTCTTTCGAGAACATTTAAACATTTTGTTGGGTTCTCTTTCAAGAACATTTCAACATGTTGTTGGGTTCTCTTTTGAGAACATTTAAACATTTTGTTGGGTTCTCTTTCGAGAACATTTAAACATTTTGTTGGCTTCTCTTTCGAGAACATTTAAACATTTTGTTGGGTTCTCTTTCGAGAACATTTAAACATTTTGTTGGGTTCTCTTTCAAGAACATTTCAACATGTTGTTGGGTTCTCTTTCGAGAACATTTAAACATTTTGTTGGGTTCTCTTTCGAGAACATTTAAACATTTTGTTGGGTTCTCTTTCGAGAACATTTAAACATTTTGTTGGGTTCTCTTTCGAGAACATTTCAACATGTTGTTGGGTTCTCTTTCGAGAGCGTTTCAACATTTTTCTTGGTTTTTATTTGTGAAAGGTTTGAATTAAAATGATTAAATTCTTGTTAAAAGTGTGATACCTTGCAGGCGCAGGATGAACGTATTACACGGCCTTGTTGAATACATGATTCTGATTGGTCAATCTCAGCATTCTACGGTCTGTTAAATCTGTATAACAGACTCTGATGTGATCTTACACTCTCACTGACCATTTTTAAATCAATTTGGATACTAACAGTGGAATATAAGTGTGTAAAGGACCTCAGTGTGACATGAAAATATCCAATTACAGCTTCAGCTTCGTGCCACAGACGCTCCCGAGATGAAATGCTCACAGGCGGGACGGACGCCACAGAAAGCAGCCGGGGAAATAAACGCCGTGCTTCAGCTTCAGTTTGTCCGTGTAATCGACGCTCATCACCACTCGCACAGGAAACCAGGCGCCAGGTGAGATCAGCAGCACAGATACAGGATATCGACGGGCGAGCAAGACATGTTGTTGTCCTGTTTTCCTGCCGTACACGCTGGACGGTTAGTTTTGCATCGATAAACCTCAGCAGAAAGATTAAAGACCAATCAGATGCAGCCTTTAGAGGAGGGGGGAGGAGGGGGGGAGGAGGGGTGGAGCAGCAAATTACAGATGCAATGCAAATACATGAGGTGCTTAAAAACAAGAACAGAGACACACGCACACAGCCCTATAAAAATCAATAAGTGCTGAGAGGGTCAATGCTGAAATAAATAGGAATTTGCATGTGTGTGTGTGTGTGTGTGTGTGTGTGTGTGTGTGTGTGTGTGTGTGTGTGTGTGTGTGTGTGTGTGTGTGTGTCTGTGTGCGTGCGTGCGTGTGTGTGAGTGTGTGTGTGTGTGTCTGTGTGCGTGTGTGCCAATAGGGCCCCGTTTCCGACGTAAAAGGTAGTAACGAGACCGAGTAAGAACGAAAATTTCGGTGCCTGACTTTACACTCGACAGCAGGTAACGTTAGCCTACACTGTCAGAAATAATGTGCAAAATGTGTACCTTATGGGGTCCAACAGCTCGTCACTGGGGCAGTACCCTCAAAGGTACACCAGTTGTACCCCTTTACAAGGGTACATACTTGTTCTCTTACGGTTTGTACCCTTTGGGAGCAAATGTGTACCCCAATAATGGACCTAAATGCTCTATAGGACTAACATGTTGTGAGAGGATTGTGTACCCTGTCACTTGAAAGGTACTTCTTAGTACCCCACAGGAAGTGTACCCTTTGACTTGAATAAGGTACTTTTTTGTACCCTACAGGATTTGTACCCGAAATGTACTTCTTAGTACCCCATGGGAACACGATAGGACCTTTAATGGTACATTTGCGAATGTTGTACCTTAACTATAACTTAATATGTGACGATGTACCTTTTCAAAGGGGGGGTACCTATATGTACCTTTCACCATGCATATTTCATTGTGTACCCTTTTCATTGGAAAGGTACTTTTTGGTACTCAGCTGGAGACATGTTTGTTCCATTGCTGGCACATTTGTGAAATTTGTACCTTATAGTACTTAATTGTACCCTCACTGTACCTTTATTTCTGAGAGTGTAGCGTTAGCTAGCAGCGTGATTAAACGCGGTTAACATGCCGACAGGTGACGTTAAACAGTGTAAAGTGTGACTGTATATCAACAGTCTGCACAGACGGTGCATTCACTGAAACTGGTAACCTACAGCCTCGCGGTGCATTCACTGAAACTGGTAACCTACAGCCTCGCGGTGCATTCACTGAAACTGGTAACCTACAGCCTCGCGGTGCATTCACTGAAACTGGTAAACTACAGCCTCGCGGTGCGTTCACTGAAACTGGTAACCTACAGCCTCGCGGTGCATTCACTGAAACTGGTAACCTACAGACTCGCGGTGCGTTCACTGAAACTGGTAACCTACAGCCTCGCGGTGCATTCACTGAAACTGGTAACCTACAGACTTGCAGTGCATTCAAAGTTATTGTAAAATACCCTTTTCCCATCTGGTGGTTGTTTTTGTCATTCAACAGCAATTTACTGGTGAAATAAGTTATTGTGTATTATAAGTTATAGTTACTACATTACTATTACATCATTTA
>JALJEH010000072.1:30000-32500 GCA_023631565.1 Gymnocephalus cernua | reverse complement strand
CTGCCTCACGCCGCCCGCTGTCTTCTATTACTCAAACATCCAAAACACACAAAGCTGAAGCGCACAAACAGACACGCCGACGCTGCACTCAACCCTTGTGTTGTCGCTACGGATCAAAATTAAAGTGCCCATATTATGGGAAAAAAAATCACTTTTTCTGGGATTTGGGGTGTTATTTTGTGTCTCTGGTGCTTCCACACACATACAAACTTGGAGAATAACCATCCATGTTGTTCTGAGTGAGATATGTTTCTGAATGATTCCTGCCTTCAGTCTCTGGGTGAGCTGGTCAGAATCTGCACGGCTTGTTACGTAACTAGCCGAAACGACGGGCTAAACACAACCGCTAGCATGCTAGCGCTAGTGTTAGCATGCTAGCTCGTTCTCAATGGCAAAGCGCCGCTACAACGCACACAAGTTCACCATAATCTCCAGAAAAAGTACTTCCATGTGCGCCCTCCTTTAGAAGAAGTCTCCCGGCTAATCCTGCCTTGTAACTGACCAAAGTTGGAGAAACAACTTTCTTTTACTGTCTGTGGAGCTAACTGACATGATCTACCATCTGAGCTACTGAGCATGTGCAGAGTGGAATCAAAGATAGTACAGAAGGAAAGATGATTCACTCTGTAGCTAAAACAGAGACCTGAACACAAGGTGAAAAGAGGAGCTGCAGCAGTGAGAGAGAGATGTGCTGTACAACAAAAATATATTAAACCATGTAAACATATTCTGGTACAACCTTAAAATACAATTATGAACCTCAAAATGAGCAGAATATGGGATCTTTAAAAGGTCTAATATTTCCAAATCAAACTTGTTTTTTGAACATTTTTGTCACTTTTTTTGAAAGTGACAACTTAATTTTTGAAAGACAGATTTGCTCTTTAGGTGAATAACTATCTGAATGCTCTTTACTCGTAATACCAACTGGGAGAATACATAAATATGACTTAAAGAGACAGCTGCCGAAAACAGAAGTGAGGATAATAATAACATGAAACGACGGGGCTAAACACAACCGTAGCATGCTAGCTCGTTCTCAATGGCAAAAACACTGCTACAGCACACACAAGTTCACCATAATCTCCAGAAGATCAGCCCGCCGACATATCCACTCCCTCCAGAAAAACGTGATTATGCGATCGCAGAATTCAACGCATAATCAGCCAAAATCCGCATATTTATGCGGGGGGGGGCGCATTTTTTTCAAATACGCTGCACTTTCACCGCATGAATTGCCTATTTCCGCGCAAAATTTGCGGGGCTTGCGTGATTTCATAATCCCGCATATTCATTGCAAAAAAGTCACATATATTTCAGCAGAAAGTTGAAAAATGTTGCGTTTACTTCACACGAGAGCAGCCATTTTCCCCTGTTGCCATGGGAACGTTATGAAGTGACGTCATTTCTCCTAGTGAGAACACGGTGTTGGGGGGGGAATCACTTTGTTTTCCATTTTTCATCAAACCGCAATTTTTGCAAGTTGCCGCAATTTCATCGCATACAATTTGCATAAATATCCCGCATATTCCATCACATTTATTAAGAAAACGTGCCGCATAATCAAGGATTTTTGCCCACAACAATCACAAAAAAACTCTGCGTTTTTCTGGAGGGGACTGCCTATCGGTCGGGCTCTGTCACAGACCTGCACAAAGCGGCGCGTAATTGTGAAGTGGAAGAAAAATGATACACGGTTTTCAAATTTCAAAGTGTGGCGTGCAAAAGCATTCAGCCCCCCTTCACTCTGATTCCCGCTAAATAAATAAAATCCAGTGCAACCGACTGCCTTCAGAAGTCGCCTAATTAGTAAAGAAGTCTCCACGTGTGTCTTTCCAGTCTATCTGTAAAACCATGCATCGTTTTCCTTCCACTTCACAATTACACGCCACTTTGTGTTCACATATCACATCTATCACATGAAATACATTTACCTTTGTGGTTGTAGCGTGACAACATGTGGAACACTGTTGCACGCCTCTGTATGTGTATGGGAAACGCTGCTGCTTGACAATCCCATTTAGCAGCAATTAAAGTGAAGTGAGATGAAGAAACAGAGACATTTATAACCCTAACCCTTCGGGGAATATCGTCTTTTTCAGAATAAGGGCAGAAACCGGAATATTATTATAAATAACATGCATAATATATAATGTTATAATGTTATCGGCCGATAGTCGAACCTCAGGTTGAAGAGGAACAATGCGGATTCCGTCCTGGGCGTGGAACAAAGGATCAGATCTTTACTCTAGCAAGGATCCTGGAGGGAGCCTGGGAGTATGCCCATCCAGTCTACATGTGTTTTGTGGATCTGGAGAAGGCATATGACCGGGTCCCCCGGGAGACTTTGTGGGAGGTGCTGCGGGAGTATGGGGTGAGGGGGTCCCTTCTCAGGGCCATCCAATCTCTGTATGACCAAAGCGAGAGCTGTGTCCGGGTTCTCGGCAGTAAGTCGGACACGTTTCAGGTGAGGGTTGGCCTCCGCCAGGGCTGCGCTTTG
>JALJEH010000072.1:20000-22500 GCA_023631565.1 Gymnocephalus cernua | reverse complement strand
TTTTTCCAACGTTTTTCAGCAATTGTTTTGGTGTTTTTTCCAAAAAAAATTGGTGATTTTTCCGACATTTTAGGCAGTTTTTGCTTTCCTCCGCCGTGTCTCTCTGGCTTCCTCTCTTCCTCTGGCTCTCTGAGACTAAATCTCTCATCCTCCCTTCATCTCTTATTCTCTCTCTCTCTCTCTCTTCCCCCTGAATCTCCGAGATATATGAATATGCCGACAGATTTTATTTTCATAGTTTAGTTTTGTAGGTCACCGTAAAAAGGTCAAACTCGAGGCCCACGGTAGATTTAGTTTTTAGTTTTTGTCGCTTTTCAAAGTATTTTTTCTGATGTTCTCATCAGTTTTCCTGACGATTTTTTAAGTTTTTTTTTTTGCTGTTTTTCCAAAAAAGTCGAAAAAAGCACAAAAAAATGCATTTTTTGGCAGTTTTTCGAACGGGTGTTTTGTGTTTTTTTCCGGTGTTTTTTGGCACATTTTCCGCCGTTTTGCTGACATTGGTTTTGCCGGTTTTTCCGATGTTTTGGGTGCTTTTTACAACGTTTTCCGGCAAATTTTTTGGTGTTTATTTTTCGAAATTTTTGGTGCTTTTTCCAAAGTTTTTTGTGATTTTTTCCAACATGTTAGTCAAACTCGAGGCCCACGGTAGATTTTGTTTTTAGTTTTTGTCGCATTTCAACCTATTTTTTCTGATGTTCTCAATAGTTTTCTTGACGATTTTTCAAAGTTTCTTTGGCCGACGCTTTCTTTCAAAGTTTTTTTCCAACGTTTCTTTTGCTGTTTTTCCAAAAAAGTCGGAAAAAGCATTAAAAAAAATGCATTTTTTGGCAGTTTTTCGAACGGGTGTTTTGTGTTTTTTCCGGTGTTTTTTTGCGCATTTTCCGCCGTTTTTCCAACATTGGTTTTGCCGTTTTTTCCGATGTTTTTGAGTGCTTTTTCCAACGTTTTCCGGCAAATTTTTTGGTGTTTTTTTTCCTAAATTTTTTGGTGCTTTTTCAAACGTTTTTTAGCAATTGTTTTGGTGTTTTTTCAGTAATTTGTTGGTGATTTTTCCGACATTTTAGGCAGTTTTTGCTTTCCGCCGCCGCGTCTCTCTGACTTCCTCTCTTCCTCTGGCTCTCTGAGACTAAATCTCTCATCCTCCCTTCATCTCTTATTCTCTCTCTCTCTCTCTCTCCCCTGAATCTCCGAGATATATGAATATGCCGACAGATTTTATTTTAGATTTTGGCCCAACTTGTTTTTGTCACTTTTCCAACCTATTTTTTCTGATGTTCTCTTTTTTCCAAAATTTTTTGGTGCTTTTTCCAACGTTTTTCAGCAATTGTTTTTGTGTTTTTTCCAAAAATATTTGGTGATTTTTCCGACATTTTAGGCAGTTTTTGCTTTCCGCCGCCGCGTCTCTCTGGCTTCCTCTCTTCCTCTGGCTCTCTGAGACTAAATCTCTCATCCTCCCTTCATCTCTTATTCTCTCTCTCTCTCTCTCTCTCTCTTATTCTCTCTCTCTCTCTCCCCCCTGAATCTCCGAGATATATGAATATGCCGACAGATTTTATTTTCATAGTTTAGTTTTGTAGGTCACCGTAAAAAGGTCAAACTCGAGGCCCGCGGTAGATTTAGTTTTTAGTTTTTGTCGCTTTTCAAAGTATTTTTTCTGATGTTCTCATCAGTTTTCCTGACGATTTTTTCAGTTTTTTTTTTGCTGTTTTTTCCAAAAAAGTCGAAAAAAGCACAAAAAAATGCATTTTTTGGCAGTTTTTCGAACAGGTGTTTTGTGTTTTTTTCCGGTGTTTTTTGGCACATTTTCCGCCGTTTTGCTGACATTGGTTTTGCCGGTTTTTTTCGATGTTTGGGTGCTTTTTACAACGTTTTCCGGCAAATTTTTGGTGTTTATTTTTCGAAATTTTTGGTGCTTTTTCCAAAGTTTTTTGTGATTTTTCCAACATGTTAGTCAAACTCGAGGCCCACGGTAGATTTTGTTTTTAGTTTTTGTCGCATTTCAACCTATTTTTTCTGATGTTCTCAATAGTTTTCTTGACGATTTTTCAAGTTTCTTTGGCCGACGCTTTCTTTCAAAGTTTTTTTCCAACGTTTCTTTTGCTGTTTTTCCAAAAAAGTCGGAAAAAGCATAAAAAAAAATGCATTTTTTGGCAGTTTTTCGAACGGGTGTTTTGTGTTTTTTCCGGTGTTTTTTTGCGCATTTTCCGCCGTTTTTCCAACATTGGTTTTGCCGTTTTTTCCGATGTTTTTGAGTGCTTTTTCCAACGTTTTTCCGGCAAATTTTTTGGTGTTTTTTTTCCTAAATTTTTTGGTGCTTTTTCCAACGTTTTTTAGCAATTGTTTTGGTGTTTTTTCAGTAATTTGTTGGTGATTTTTCCGACATTTTAGGCAGTTTTTGCTTTCCGCCGCCGCGTCTCTCTGACTTCCTCTCTTCCTCTGGCTCTCTGAGACTAAATCTCTCATCCTCCCTTCATCTCTCATTCTCTCTCTCTCTCTCTCC
>JALJEH010000072.1:0-15000 GCA_023631565.1 Gymnocephalus cernua | reverse complement strand
TAAGTGTAAGTGTAAGTGTAAATGTAAATGTAAGTGTAAATGTAAGTGTAAATGTAAGTGTACGTGTAAGTGTAAATGTAAGTGTAAATGTAAGTGTAAGTGTAAGTGTAAATGTAAATGTAAGTGTAAGTGTAAGTGTAAATGTAAATGTAAGTGTAAATGTAAGTAAGTGTAAATGTAAGTGTAAATGTAAGTGTAAATGTAAGTAAGTGTAAATGTAAGTAAGTGTAAATGTAAGTGTAAATGTAAGTGTAAGTAAGTGTAAATGTCAGTGTAAATGTAAATGTAAGTAAGTATAAATGTTAGTGTAAATGTAAGTAAGTGTAAATGTAAGTGTAAATGTAAGTAAGTGTAAATGTTAATGTAAATGTAAGTGTAAGTAAGTGTAAATGTTAGTGTAAATGTAAATGTAAGTGTAAGTAAGTGTAAATGTTAGTGTAAATGTAAATGTAAGTAAATGTAAATGTAAGTAAGTGTAAATGTAAGTGTAAATGTAAGTAAGTGTAAATGTAAGTAAGTGTAAATGTAAGTGTAAATGTAAGTAAGTGTAAATGTAAATGTAAGTGTAAATGTAAGTGTAAATGTAAGTGTAAGTAAGTGTAAATGTTAGTGTAAATGTAAATGTAAATGTAAATGTAAGTAAGTGTAAATGTAAGTGTAAGTGTAAGTGTAAATGTAAGTGTAAATGTAAATGTAAGTAAGTGTAAATGTAAGTGTAAGTGTAAGTGTAAATGTAAGGGATAAATGCATCATGCTTAAGATAGGTTTCATTTAGTCCCGTTTAAGGGGATCAGCTCTATCAGAGGTAACCACTGGAGAGTAATAGCGAAGTAGTAAAATAGTATAGTAGTAGCGTAGCAGCCACCAATAATGCTCCAGCATCTTGTTTGACCCAAAATCAAGAATACTGTGAATCTTAAAAGTGGCGCTTCCATCCTAAATATGCTTTTAAACTAAAGTTTGACTCACGTACATTCACAAAAACACCCTAGGCTGCATTTTGGCGAGAGTTACGCTTTAACATCTATAAACAGGTCTACACTCAGAACGGACCCACTACAACTACATTTTTTGTACAGCCCTAGTTCTGTTACCGTGGTGGCAGAAATTTTGCCATGGTGGGCCGCCACTACAAAATCCACAGAGGAAAGACTGTTCCTCCATTCATCCTGCTCTCCGTCACCGCCCGCAGGCAGGCAACAGGAACTAAAGACCAAACATTTGGGGAATGCTAGTGAGAAAGATCCACTCAAACACATTATGACATAGTCAGTCGCTCCAGAAAAACGTGATTACGCGATCGCATAACTCAATGCATAATCAGCCAAAGTCTGCATATTTATGCCAATTTTCTTTCCAAATAAGCCGCACTTTCGCCGCATCAATTGCCGATTTCCGCGCAAAATATGCGGGGCTTGCATGATTTCATAATCTCCGCATTTTCGTTGCAAAAAAAGTCACATATATCTCAGCAGGAAGTTGAAAAATGTTGCGTTTACTTCACACGAGAGCAGCCATTTTCCACTGTTGCCATGGGAACGTTACGAAGTGATGTCATTTCTCCTAGTGAGAACACGGTGTTGGGGGGGAATCACTTTGTTTTCTCTTTTTCATCAAACCGCAGTTTTTGCAAGTTCCCGCAATTTCATCACATAAAACTGCATAAATATCCCGCATATTCGGTCGCATTTTTTAAGAAAACGTGCCGCATAATCAAGGATTTTTGGCCGCAACAATCACAAAAAAAACTCGTTTTTCTGGAGGGACTCATATTCTACGAAAATATTTCACCGAAACGTGTTTCTGAGAAAGTTTTAAGGAGAAATCGGCCGTGCAGTTGCTGAATCTGTCTTCATCTCAGATCGACAAAGGTCAGTTTAGAAGATTTTCGTCAGATTTTGAGAGACTCTAGTCACGCTCATCCCGCTCCTTGTTTCCGGGTTTAGCTCTCCACCAATCAGATTGGTCGTTGAGATCTCCAACTCTCTCTCTCTCTGCGCATGGATTTTAAAGAAGCGAAAAACAAAAACATTGAAAAAAAGTGCAAATACTCGATAAAATAAAATAAAATAAAATAAAATAAAAAACCTTTAAAAAAGTGACAAAAAGACTTCATTAAAAAAAAACTAAAATTAACGAAAACAAACTCGGAAAAAGGCGACAAAAACTCAGAGAAAAGCGACAGAAACACTGAAGAGGAAGTACATCTTCTGAAGAAGCCGTTTCTCTGGAGGGACTGATGAGGGACTGATGAAGGACTGATGAAGGACTGGTTGTTTTCCGGAGCCTCGGCGGCGGTCGTTACCTTCAAAAGAGGCACAAAAACAAAACGTGCGAGCGGTCCCCGTCCCCGTCTGTCTGCCTTGACCCAGATCGGGCGGCTGTGTGAGCGTCCGCGGGGCCCGCCATGCTCCTGCATTAGATATGAGAACGCCGTGCCGGTGGTCGACCCGATTATGCGGATGACAGGAGAGCGCGGCCGGCTCTGCAGGCCGAGCGGCGGAGACGCGGAGACGCCGGAGTGGATCCGCAGTCCCGTTTGATGTCTGCTTGCAGGGACCGAACACGACGTGGGAGGACGAGCGCGTCGCTTCTTCACATTGGGATGTAAATCCACCTCGACCGCGGTGGCTTATTTACCCTGCAACGTGCCCGCAGTGTGTGTGTGTGTGTGTGTGTGTGTGTGTGTGTGTGTGTGTGTGTGTGTGTGTGTGTGTGTGTGTGTGTGTGTGTGTGTTATCAGTACACGGTGAATATCTGCTTCTCTTTCTAACAGAAAGCACGAACAGCAGCTCAGCAAACAAAAGACGGCATTAACCCGCTCTATCAAATGTGTTTCATATTCTTTAAGAAAACAAAAAGAGGATCGAACACACAAACAGGAACAAGAGAAATCACACCCCCCCCCCCATGAAATCATTATAGTGGAAACGTCCGTCCGTCCGTCCGTCCGTCTGTCTGTCTGTCTGTCTGTCCTTGGCTTTAGGAAAGTGGCGTTTATTGTTGACTTAAAGTCGCGATGCCACGCTGACTTTGGGGTGAAGTGGACTCCGCTCCACGCTCCCTGACGTCAAAGTTTCCTCACATTATACGTTTTTTTATATTTTACGTTTTAACCTGCCTCTTTCACATCAATAAAAAGACATTTACATCATGAGTTGGTGCATGAAAAATGGCGCCGAAAAGGCCCATCCGGAGCTCAACACGTGACCAGAGGATGTCTTCGGCGCGGTTGTGTCGTGGCTGCATTAGAGAGAACAGGGGCCGGTTTGTGCCACAGCTCTGACAGCGGGGGCCCAGGCCTAATCTGATAGGCTACGGCCAAGGCCGGATTTACCACCGGGCCGATTGGGCCGGTGCCCAGGGGCCTCCGACCTCTAGGGGGCCTCCAAGACCCCACAAACTGTGTGTTTTTTAAAAAAAACAAAATATTATTTTTTTGCTTATTAAATTAAAATAAAATTCATTAATGAGTGTGTGTGTTGTGTGTATGTATGTTAGCAATAATTTATTTACACACAAAAAGTATCATGATCAGTTTTTGTCTGTCGGCTGTGTCTGATGATGACGATGAGTCAGGTTACCGCGGAAACCGTTGATAGCGGCGAGAGTCAAGACAGACGGGAGAAGATAGTGTGGGGAAAAAAAGAGTTGGGGACATCGAAAAAACAAACATGGATAAAACACGGTGGAGCAGTGGAGCCACAAAACGAAAAGCCAAAAGAGAGAAGGATAGCAGAGAGGATGCAATGAGAAGAAATATGCCAACCATCTCCACTTTTTTAAAAGTCGGCTCGACACAAATAAAGCGCCTGGCGGCGCCTGCTGTGATGCTAGCGAAGAGGAGTTCAGCATCACAGCCTCGCTAATATTTCAGATGAACCTGTCTTACCTGAGCATCAGCACCAGCACGAGTCGCACGACAATTCAGAAAACCACAGCCCGGCTGGAGTGACAGACACCACCTGTCCAAGTGCCCCCCCCCGCCACCACCACAGTCCCCGACTCCCCTTGAGACCGAAACCGCTGAAGGCGGCAGAGACCCGGCGGTGACGGGTAGGTTAACTAGGCTACACTACCAGTTTGACAGCCTCAAAACGTAGGCCTAGGCGAATCTGTTAGCCTACTTTCCCCCTTATTAAAAACCTTGATAGGCTAATTACCCAGCTAACAATTTTTGGTTCCCAAAACGTTTTGGTAACGTTTGTTTTTGGTTGCGGAAACGTTAGTTTTTGGTTAGTCTGTGGTTAGTTTTTGGTCCAAACGGCAAGTTTTGTGAACGTTTTGGAAACGTTAGTTTTTGGTTTGGTCGAACGTTCTCTGAACGTTCCATGAACGTTCGCCTAACGTTGTAACCTTTAGATAACGTTCCCCTAACGTTCGCCTAACGTTGTAACCTTTAGATAACGTTCTTCTAACGTTCCCTTAACGTTGTAACCTTCAGATAACGTTCCTCTAACGTTCGCCTAACGTTGTAACCTTTAGATAACGTTCTTCTAACGTTCGCCTAACGTTGTAACCTTTAGATAACGTTCCTCTAACGTTCCCCTAACGTTTAGATAACGTTCTTCTAACGTTCCCTTAACGTTGTAACCTTCAGATAACGTTCTTCTAACGTTCCCTTAACGTTGTAACCTTCAGATAACGTTCCTCTAACGTTCGCCTAACGTTGTAACCTTTAGATAACGTTCCTCTAACGTTCCCCTAACGTTTAGATAACGTTCTTCTAACGTTCCCTTAACGTTGTAACCTTCAGATAACGTTCCTCTAACGTTCGCCTAACGTTGTAACCTTTAGATAACGTTCTTCTAACGTTCCCTTAACGTTGTAACCTTCAGATAACGTTCCTCTAACGTTCGCCTAACGTTGTAACCTTTAGATAACGTTCTTCTAACGTTCGCCTAACGTTGTAACCTTTAGATAACGTTCCTCTAACGTTCGCCTAACGTTGTAACCTTTAGATAACGTTCCTCTAACGTTCGCCTAACGTTGTAACCTTTAGATAACGTTCTTCTAACGTTCCCTTAACGTTGTAACCTTCAGATAACGTTCCTCTAACGTTCGCCTAACGTTGTAACCTTTAGATAACGTTCTTCTAACGTTCTTCTAACGTTCGCCTAACGTTGTAACCTTTAGATAACGTTCCCCTAACGTTCGCCTAACGTTGTAACCTTTAGATAACGTTCTTCTAACGTTCGCCTAACGTTGTAACCTTTAGATAACGTTCCTCTAACGTTCGCCTAACGTTGTAACCTTTAGATAACGTTCTTCTAACGTTCGCCTAACGTTGTAACCTTTAGATAACGTTCTTCTAACGTTCGCCTAACGTTGTAACCTTTAGATAACGTTCTTCTAACGTTCGCCTAACGTTGTAACCTTTAGATAACGTTCTTCTAACGTTCGCCTAACGTTGTAACCTTTAGATAACGTTCCTCTAACGTTCGCCTAACGTTGTAACCTTTAGATAACGTTCTTCTAACGTTCGCCTAACGTTGTAACCTTTAGATAACGTTCCTCTAACGTTCCCCTAACGTTTAGATAACGTTCTTCTAACGTTCCCTTAACGTTGTAACCTTCAGATAACGTTCCTCTAACGTTCGCCTAACGTTGTAACCTTCAGATAACGTTCTTCTAACGTTCCCTTAACGTTGTAACCTTCAGATAACGTTCCTCTAACGTTCGCCTAACGTTGTAACCTTTAGATAACGTTCCTCTAACGTTCCCCTAACGTTTAGATAACGTTCTTCTAACGTTCCCTTAACGTTGTAACCTTCAGATAACGTTCCTCTAACGTTCGCCTAACGTTGTAACCTTTAGATAACGTTCTTCTAACGTTCCCTTAACGTTGTAACCTTCAGATAACGTTCCTCTAACGTTCGCCTAACGTTGTAACCTTTAGATAACGTTCTTCTAACGTTCGCCTAACGTTGTAACCTTTAGATAACGTTCCTCTAACGTTCGCCTAACGTTGTAACCTTTAGATAACGTTCCTCTAACGTTCGCCTAACGTTGTAACCTTTAGATAACGTTCTTCTAACGTTCCCTTAACGTTGTAACCTTCAGATAACGTTCCTCTAACGTTCGCCTAACGTTGTAACCTTTAGATAACGTTCTTCTAACGTTCTTCTAACGTTCGCCTAACGTTGTAACCTTTAGATAACGTTCCCCTAACGTTCGCCTAACGTTGTAACCTTTAGATAACGTTCTTCTAACGTTCGCCTAACGTTGTAACCTTTAGATAACGTTCCTCTAACGTTCGCCTAACGTTGTAACCTTTAGATAACGTTCTTCTAACGTTCGCCTAACGTTGTAACCTTTAGATAACGTTCTTCTAACGTTCGCCTAACGTTGTAACCTTTAGATAACGTTCTTCTAACGTTCGCCTAACGTTGTAACCTTTAGATAACGTTCTTCTAACGTTCGCCTAACGTTGTAACCTTTAGATAACGTTCCTCTAACGTTCGCCTAACGTTGTAACCTTTAGATAACGTTCTTCTAACGTTCGCCTAACGTTGTAACCTTTAGATAACGTTCCTCTAACGTTCCCCTAACGTTTAGATAACGTTCTTCTAACGTTCCCTTAACGTTGTAACCTTCAGATAACGTTCCTCTAACGTTCGCCTAACGTTGTAACCTTCAGATAACGTTCCTCTAACGTTCGCCTAACGTTGTAACCTTTAGATAACGTTCCTCTAACGTTCCCCTAACGTTTAGATAACGTTCTTCTAACGTTCGCCTAACGTTGTAACCTTTAGATAACGTTCCTCTAACGTTCGCCTAACGTTGTAACCTTCAGATAACGTTCCTCTAACGTTCCCCGAACGTTGTAACCTTTAGATAACGTTCCTCTAACGTTCCCCTAACGTTTAGATAACGTTGCCGTAACGTTCGTCTAACGTTGTAACCTTTAGATAACGTTCCTCTAACGTTCCCCTAACGTTTAGATAACGTTCTTCTAACGTTCCCTTAACGTTGTAACCTTCAGATAACGTTCCTCTAACGTTCGCCTAACGTTGTAACCTTCAGATAACGTTCCTCTAACGTTCGCCTAACGTTGTAACCTTTAGATAACGTTCCTCTAACGTTCCCCGAACGTTGTAACCTTTAGATAACGTTCCTCTAACGTTCCCCTAACGTTTAGATAACGTTGCCGTAACGTTCGTCTAACGTTGTAACCTTTAGATAACGTTCCTCTAACGTTCGCCTAACGTTGTAACCTTTAGATAACGTTCCTCTAACGTTCCCCGAACGTTGTAACCTTTAGATAACGTTCCTCTAACGTTCCCCTAACGTTTAGATAACGTTGCCGTAACGTTCGTCTAACGTTGTAACCTTTAGATAACGTTCCTCTAACGTTCGCCTAACGTTGTAACCTTTAGATAACGTTCCTCTAACGTTCCCCGAACGTTGTAACCTTTAGATAACGTTCCTCTAACGTTCCCCTAACGTTTAGATAACGTTGCCGTAACGTTCGTCTAACGTTGTAACCTTTAGATAACGTTCCTCTAACGTTACCCTAACGTTAAGATAACGTTGCCGTAACGTTCGCCTAACGTTGTAACCTTTAGATAACGTTCCTCTAACGTTGTTTAGATAACGTTCCTCTAACGTCCCCCTAAGGTTGCAACCTTACATAACTGTGTGCATGAGCAGGAATGAATTACTATGTATTGGCAGGAATGAATGAACAGGCAAACTTGATTGGATTTAAAACTTTAATATAAAATAAAAAATACAATATTAAAAAATACAATATTAACACAATATAAACAGGCCTGGAAAAATAAGCAAAAAATACAAATAAAAAAATGGAGTGGGATGTAGTGCAAATGTAAAAAAAAAACATATATATATATATATATATATATATATACACATACACAAAAAAATACAGTGATCCAACAAGTTCCATGGCTAGTCCTTCTCAGCTGGCCTAAAAAGAAAGAAACAAAAGTTTGATGTCATACTAAGAATCAACACATTGACAAAAGCAAGACTTATTGCCTTCTGTTTTTCACATCATATAGAAGAATTTCAATGTACCGTCTGTGTGGGGCAAACTTTAGCGCCAGCCCGATCAACTCCTCCACTCCTGCTGCAGTCAGCGTGGGGAAGCTCTTCTGAGAGGCCGCTAGAGTAGAAGTCAAAATGAAGCAAAGTTACAAGTCAAATTAAAACCTCTTATCAGCCAAGCTAAGCATAATACTGATGTGAACAATAAAATAGCACATGCCTGTTATAACCCTGCATATAGTCAGGTCATGGAAGGCCTTCTTTGCCTTTCTTCCCCGCAGGCTATACTGCTTCAGCACATCGTTGGTTGCCACTCGCCGTAGCATACGCCGGACTGTAGAGCCTGAGGTCGGACCTCCAAGCGTTGCCAGGAAAAGTTGCTTTCGAAAAACATATAGAAATACAAATTATACATGTGGAACAAAGTGGGGAGCTTGTACAATCTCATTTTGTAAGATAAGTCAGTTCAGTTATAATGATATTTGAAGTTATGCAATTATATAGTGTTGATCTTAGGGCACTTAATACCATTTTGTTCCTCCTCTCCTGTTGACTGAGACTCCTGCAGCTCGGTGACTGTTGAGCAGGGCGACAGCAACATGTCATCGACTGGAGCAGAGGGAGGGGACTGGGAGCTCCTTAAGGGCATCAGCAGCTCATCCATCTTTTCCTCATGTGTCCATCCGTTGTGCCATGCGGGTAATGATGTCCTCATGGCTATGGAAAAATGTATGGTTTTAGTTGTTATACATGATATACCTATACTGATATAAACAACTTAAGTGAGTCTTCTTACCTCTCATTTCCGTCTCCATGGCTGAGCCACCTCCCTCTGTGTGATGAGTTCTCCTGTTTACAACAACAAAACAGTTGAGTTACTCTCAAGGTCCTTGTCATGAAATTGTATTAATTGGAAATGGAAAATTCAAAGCAACTGCACCTTCAACTGGGTCCCAAGATGAAGTGGCAGGCCGAGCTTGTGTTACAATAGACCCCCCCCCCCCAACTCTGGGCTACCAGCAGGTTCCCTGTGTGGTGTTGACTCATCTAAAAATAAAGTAGATGTAAATATTGGTCAGGTCATTTATGGTAGGTTTCTTGTACATGCAATTGCAAAAGATTAACCTATGCTGATACATTAGACAATCGCTAAAAACTAAACAAATCATCAGAACAGTAACGTGATATGCACCAGATTGAACGTCAGTAGTTTCATGGCAGGAAATATGCCTGTTTCTTAAATGCATGCATAAATGTAAACTTACAGACACTGTCTGTAAGTTTACATTTATGCATGCATTTAAGAAACAGTCTGTCTGTCTGAGACAGGGCTTCCAGACACACGCTCCGTCCTGGAATGCTTTCTTCCTTGTGGAACGGATTCATCTGAAATAAAAGACCATGCAGTTTGTACTGATTGCAAAATAATATTTTAATTGTGTAAATAATGTTCACGTAGGTGTAATCATTATGTCGTGCTAGTTAACCTGCAGTTTCGTGAACAGAGCTTCTCTTAAAACATCCATGGCTTTATCTCTTATCCACGTTACAGGCTTTACAGCATACAGCCCTCGGATGTATTGTAAGATGAGTGTTAAACTCTAAACCCACATCGGCTCTTAGGGACACATAAGGTATTAGCTACGTTAGCTAGCTACCTAGCTCCATTATTTAGCTTGAGCCCCCAGCAGTATGGGGAAGCGCTAATGACGTTGCGTCCACGTAAAAGGCTTTACAGCATACTTATGATACATCCGAGGGATGAATGTATCATAAGATAATAATACCATGGATGTATTAATAGAACACATGGTGAATTAGCTGCAGCCTCCAATTTGAACGTGCATTCAGTGAGTCCGACTGAGTTCAGCTCGACTCGCTGTATAATGCTGGCACCCATGTCAGAGCTTTCTTAAAGTTGTTTACCAAAATCTCTCACCTTGTTGTCCATGTTCCTTATGTCGTCTAAAACATCACCGAGGGAAAGTTCAGTCTCTGTCGCCAACGTTGATGTATCCATAGGCTAGCTAGCTAGCTGTTTCCCGCGTTAGCATTCGGGCTAGCACTGCTAGCCTAGCAGTCTTGAGCGGAGGACAGTCTGTTGACGGTCGACAATGTCTTTCTTGGCATCTTTGTCCTACCTTGCGTTATAACACCGCCGGTGAGGTGTAGTAAGCATATGTTTTAGTCAATGGCAGTATTTTAGTTAGAATTTGGGACCAAAACGAACGGAGCTAGAGAACGTTGTGCCGCTCGCGAGGCGTGCACTGTTCGCCGGTGTACATCCGGAAGTTAGGACAAACCTTCGGTCACCTGAAAGCAGACAGCCTTCCCCCTACTGGCGCGGGGGTGTAACGGTTGGCTTTGTACACTGAACCGAGCCTGTTAGAAGTGAAATGAAGAGGTGAATTTTCATAGTTGTGAAAATCGTTGTAAGATAGACTGTTGTTTTAACCCTAACAAAGTTTGTTTTCTCGAGATTTTGTTTTCTCGACATTTCTTTTTTTGTTTTCTCAAGATTTTTTTTTCATGGATTTTTTTTTTTTTTTTTTTGCCTAAGACACCCTTCCATTTAACCCGGGGAATGTGGCTCCATAAGCGGATAGAAATCTGCCGTTTCTCCCTCTACTTCTCCGGTCAAATACTTGGAAAAAAATCCCACAACATCCCCGAGCAAAAGGCTCCATGAGCAGATAGGTCTGCCGTTTCGTCCTCCTCTTCTCCGGTCAAATACTCGGGAAAAATCCCACTAAAACAGCGTTCAATTTAACCTGGAGAAGAGAAGGGAGAAACGGCAGACCTCTATCCGCCCATGTAGCACATTCCCTGGGTTAAATGGAAGGGTGTCTTAGGCAAAAAAAAAAATCCATAAAAATAAAATCTTGAGAAAACAAAAAAAATAAATCTCGAGAAAACAAACTTTGTTATAGATAACGAATTAATAAGTTGTTATCACGAGATAACAGTGCATAAAAAAACCCACAAAACTATTGTTTTTCAGCCTAAACATATATATATATATTTTCTTGCTATGCTGTTTATCTTACTTAGCTACATTTTATAAGACCAATAATTTGAGCTGGTTTGAATAAACATTTTCAAATCGCACTCAGAACAACCAAAAACAACTAAACGGTAACGTTGTGTGGAGGTTACAGCGCAACCACAGGATAACGTTTGAGTTGGTTGGTTTCCCTAACGTTTCGGTAACGTTATAACCATGAGGAAACGTTACCTCAACGTTAGTTTTTGGTTTGGTTCGAACTAACCTTTAGATAACCAAAAACTAACGTTATTTAACGTTCCCGAAACGTTTTGTGTTAGTGGGGTATAGATGTCTGGATCGGCACCGAAGCCACCTAAATAAATATGATTTTCTGATTTAGCTAGAGCCCAGCTCCTCTGATCTGTCCCCGTATGATATGTTGCTTTTTAAATCATGTAACGTTGTTGTATTAATGTTGACTGTTCATTTGTATTATCAGATACGCGGTCTAGGCTTATCAATAGGATAACCTTTAGATAACCAAAAACTAACGTTATCTAACGTTCCCTAAACGTTTTGTGTTAGTGGGGTAAGCATATGTGGGACTGATTCTCTAGTTGAGTGTACTTTCACGTAATAGGTCTATTTCACATAATATTTTAAAAGTTCGTCTTTTGCCGTCAGTTCACTGCGGAGAAGTAGCAGCCTGTCGCCGGTTGCGGTTTTTGGCTTCGGCGAAGCGGACACACGGGGTTCGGCACGAGCTGTGTGTGTGTGTGTGTGTGTGTTTGTGTGTGTGTGTGTGTGTGTGTGTGTGTGTGTGTGTGTGTGTGTGTGTGTGTGTGTGTGTGTGTGTGTGTGTGTGTGTGTGTGTGTGTGTGTGTGTGTGTGTGTGTCCATCCTACCAAAGCAGAGAATTATCTACACACATTGTTCATTATAGGTTAACTCTTAAATATATTTGGACTATACATTGAAATATTCCCATTTTACATGAAAAAAGTTACTCTCAGTTTGCTACATTGCATAGCATTACTGTATGTGTTGGGGTACATTTTCATATAATTTATATACAAGTGGACACCTGAGTATTACCCCCATATTGATATAAATACACCCAAAACAAGCTTTTAGGGATATTGTAGTCAAATATAGTGATTGTAATGTCATAATGTAGCAACAAAGTAATCTGTATTTTCTGTGTATAAAAACTACTAATCAATTAAAGGTTAAGGCTGGTGATAGTCTGTATTCTTTTATTTTAATGTTATGTTGTCATTACATTTCAGGAAATTATGACATAGAATAAAATAGTTGCCACAAGTACAGCTTTCCTGTAAGTCAGGGGTGTCGAACTCAAATACACAGTGGGCCGAGATTAAAGTCAGGGGCCAGACTGGTTCAACGTTCATTGAAAACTTATTGCAACAACCTTATTGCACATATTGAACCTGAAACTTACAAGGCCTATAGATTATTGCCTATAAAACAACATACATTAGGAAATAAAAGAAATTAAAATAAATATGTGTTCATAGTAAGTCAGATGTTTATTAATGTGCATTATTATTTGCTTATATTTCAGAACCACATCCAACTTCATGTTTGAGTTGTAAATAAATCTCAAAGTCAGACAGGTTCAAGTTCTTACTGGGCACCCTACAGCCGGCCAGTGTTTTAGTAGCCAGTTTTCAATAATAAATAAAAACTGTGATCATTTTGGTCACTATAACCATGAGGTCATACTGTTGCATCCCCATGACTCTAGTTATTGTTAGTTATGTTATTAGGCTGTATCTTCATAGATTTTAATCTGCTTTATTGCAATAAATTCTGTTGATTTTGTTCTGTGATAATTCCCATTTTGTCTTTTGTTTTATAGATATTTATAGATCTCCATTGCTGTTTCAGTTAACATCACAAGAAATGGAGTTGGAAAAAGTGGTTTTGTTTTAAACTAAAGAAAAACCCACAGCTTCCTTTTACTGTTTCTAAAATTTAAGATACTGTGTGAGTTTGGGCCATAAGTTCTGGGAGGGGGGGCCTCCAAGAGTTTGTGCCCAGGGGCCTCTGCTTTCTAAATCCGTGCCTGGCTACGGCCTCGACCTCTGCAGGAAGAAATGTCCTTCCTGTTGCTGTCGGAGCTTCATAACAAGAGGTCACTTCACAAAGAGCCTCAGGGATCAGGAATCAGGAATTAGTCTCACCCCAACCCTACAAAACAGCACTTCAACATCTGAGAGTAGAGATACAGTAAAAGGTGGTACCTCGAGAGACACACACACACACACACACACACACACACACACACACACACACACACACACACACACACACACACACACACACAGTTGTGGTAGGTAGGGAATTGTAGGACCCAAAATGCAGAGAATACGGAGGCAGGAAAGCAGGAGAGTGTCAAAAAAAGGTTTATTAATAAAAAGGCAAAGTACTAACCAAAACTCAAGGAATCCAAAAAGTGTAAAAGAAAATCCGAGGAAAAACCAACAAAGAAGAAAATCCAAAGAAACGGGGAAATCCAAAATGGGAACACGGAACAGAGCTAAAGAGCAGGAGCACAAGCAGAACGAACAGGAACACAAAACCAAAAACAGACTAAATACAAGAGGTAACCAGCAAACAAGGGACAGGTGATACAACAGGTGAGACACATCAGGGTGGGGCAGAACAATCAGACAGGCGGGAAAACACAAGACAGGAAGTAAAACTAGACAAGACCAAGAAGGAAACAGAATTCAAAATAAAACAGGAAACAGAACTAAATACAAAACAGACTACCAAAATAAGACAAAAACCCTAAAACCATAACACACACACACACAGAGACACACACACACACACACACACACACACACACACACACACACACACACACACACACACACACACACACACACACACACACACGTTCAGAAATGTTATGCCTTTATCAAACATTGCGCCCCCCCTTGCGATTTGGATATTGCACTTTTGCACAATTGCAGTTAGTTCCCAATGATTAGTTAGTGATCACATTAGTTAGTGATCACATTAGTTAGTGATCACATTAGTTAGTGATCACATTAGTTAGTGATCACATTAGTTAGTGATCACATTAGTTAGTGATCACATTAGTTAGTGATCACATTAGTTAGTGATCACATCATGTTATGCTCAATAACTTATCCATTGCACAATGCCCAACTGCACAATACTGTATCAAAAACCCATTTCAGACACACGTCAAAGACTCCACCGCTCTCTCCTGGAACCGGATATCTCAAACGCCACTCGTCATAACCTCTCATCCTGCTGCTCCGCCGCTCAGCACGGAGAGTTATTAACCTCCGACCTTCACCATCTGATAGCTCGCCGACGCCTTTACTCTCGCACTCATCCTCTGCTTTATATCTCATCTCTCTTCCACTTGTCTTCCTGTGTTCCCCTCATCCACACGCACACGCACACACACACACACACGCACACACACACACGCACACACACACAGTCTCATTCCACATACTTCCGTCAGTCCACTGCTAATGGTCACTGACTACTTCCTGCCGTATTGCCCACTTTCGATGGTTAGTACCGTCCCAAAAGGACACTTACCGGAAGTGATGAGCGGGATTAGCGTGACAAACGCAACACGTGAATAATTAACATACAGGTTCAGCGACTGCACGGCTTATTTCTCGCT
This sequence comes from Gymnocephalus cernua, assembly GCA_023631565.1. NCBI lineage: Eukaryota > Metazoa > Chordata > Actinopteri > Perciformes > Percidae > Gymnocephalus > Gymnocephalus cernua. The sequence goes on along the minus strand of JALJEH010000072.1, from coordinate 301 downwards.
TTCAGAAAGACGTTACTTAAAACTAAGTGTTTGAAGTGTGACAGTAGGCGGTTTGAGACACAGCCCCCTCTCTCTCTCTCTCTCTCTCTCTCTCTCTCTCTCTCTCTCTCTCTCTCTCTCTCTGTCTCTCTCTCTCTCTCTCTCCTTTCCCCATCTCATCCTCCTCTTCGTCTCCATCCCCCCCTCTCTCTCTCTCTCTCTCTCTCTCTCTCTCTCTCTCTCTCTCTCTCTCTCTCCTTTCCCCATCTCATCCTCCTCTTCGTCTCCATCCCCCCCTCTCTCTCTCTCTCTCTCTCTCTCT
>JALJEH010000071.1:40000-45000 GCA_023631565.1 Gymnocephalus cernua | reverse complement strand
TTCTAAGTTTTTAGACCGAGGAAGGGGAAGCAGGCGGTAAAGGGTCCACCGCTGCTGCATTTTTACCCCCTTCCTCCGGTTAAAAACTTTAACTTTTTTGTTTTGTTTTGTTTTGTTTTTGCCATGGAGCACCATCATCAAATTTAGACTGGGAAAAGCGTTCCATGGGCGGATAGAGGTCGGCAGTTTACCCGGTCCGACACTTGGACAAACTCCCACCACGAAAGCCTTACATTTAACCCGGGGAAGGGGCTCCGTGGGCGGATAGAGGTCTGCCTTTTTAACCGCTCCCATACTTGTAAGTACTCCCACCCAGACACCCTTCCATGTTACCCATAGACGGGGCTCCACAGGCGGATGGAGATCCGCCGTTTACCCCCTCCGAAACTGGGCGAAACTCCCACCCCGACAACCTTCCATGTTGCCCAGAGACGGGGCTCCACAGGCGGATAGAGGTCTGCCGTTTACCCGGTCCGAATGGTGGAAGAGGAAATTTAGAAAACTGGAGAACCGCAGGTTTGTTACGGGTAAACCTCCCAAATGTGTCCAGTCGTCATCTACGGAGGTCGGCCTTACTACCCCGAGACTCCTCGGTGTACTCCTCTGGAGGCCTATGTTTTCAAAAACTGGGTTTCTGATATCGTGCAGAAGGTGGCTGGGAAAATACGCTAAAGTGCCGCTCACCGGACAAGGGGCAAGTGTGCAGAAGCGGTCGACCTTTTACCGCCCCCCCCTTCCTCTATCTAAAAACTTAGAAAAAATCCAGAGTGTTGCGGCCCTGGTATAACAATTTTCAAACATAGCAGATTTTTTTCTATGTTTTTCGAACGAGGAAAGGGAAGCAGGCGGTAAAGGGTCGACCGCTGCTGCATTTCTACCCCTTCCTGCGGTCAAAAACTTTAACCTTTTTTGTGGTTTTTGCCATGGAGCACCATCACCAAATTTAGACCGGGAAAAGCGCTCCATGGGCGGATGGAGATCTGCCGTTTACCCGCTCCAATACGGGGAGAAACTTCCACCCCTACACCCTTCCATGTTACCCAGAGACGGGGCTCCATAGGCGGATGGAGATCTGCCGTTTACCCCCTCCGAAACTGGGAGAAACTCCCACCCCGACACCCTTACATGTTACCCCGAGACGGGGCTCCATAGGCGGATAGAGATCTGCCGTTTACCCCCTCCGAAACTGGGAGAAACTTCCACCCATATACCCTTCCATGTTAGCCCGAGACGGGGCTCCATGGGCGGATGGAGATCTGCCGTTTATCCGCTCCAATACGGGGAGAAACTCCCACCCCGACACCCTTACATGATACCCAGAGACGGAGCTCCATGGGCAGATGGAGATCTGCCGTTTACCCCCTCCAAAACTTGGAGAAACTTCCACCCATACACCCTTCCAAGTTACCCCGAGACGGGGCTCCATAGGCGGATGGAGATCTGCCGTTTATCCGCTCCAATACGGGGAGAAACTTCCACCCCTACACCCTTCCATGTTACCCAGAGACGGGGCTCCATAGGCGGATGGAGATCTGCCGTTTACCCCCTCCGAAACTGGGAGAAACTCCCACCCCGACACCCTTACATGTTACCCCGAGACGGGGCTCCATAGGCGGATAGAGATCTGCCGTTTACCCCCTCCGAAACTGGGAGAAACTTCCACCCATATACCCTTCCATGTTAGCCCGAGACGGGGCTCCATGGGCGGATGGAGATCTGCCGTTTATCCGCTCCAATACGGGGAGAAACTCCCACCCCGACACCCTTACATGATACCCAGAGACGGAGCTCCATGGGCAGATGGAGATCTGCCGTTTACCCCCTCCAAAACTTGGAGAAACTTCCACCCATACACCCTTCCAAGTTACCCCGAGACGGGGCTCCATAGGCGGATGGAGATCTGCCGTTTATCCGCTCCAATACGGGGAGAAACTTCCACCCCTACACCCTTCCATGTTACCCAGAGACGGGGCTCCATAGGCGGATGGAGATCTGCCGTTTACCCCCTCCGAAACTGGGAGAAACTCCCACCCCGACACCCTTACATGTTACCCCGAGACGGGGCTCCATAGGCGGATAGAGATCTGCCGTTTACCCCCTCCGAAACTGGGAGAAACTTCCACCCATATACCCTTCCATGTTAGCCCGAGACGGGGCTCCATGGGCGGATGGAGATCTGCCGTTTATCCGCTCCAATACGGGGAGAAACTCCCACCCCGACACCCTTACATGATACCCAGAGACGGAGCTCCATGGGCAGATGGAGATCTGCCGTTTACCCCCTCCAAAACTTGGAGAAACTTCCACCCATACACCCTTCCAAGTTACCCCGAGACGGGGCTCCATAGGCGGATGGAGATCTGCCGTTTATCCGCTCCAATACGGGGAGAAACTCCCACCCCGACACCTTTACATGATACCCAGAGACGGAGCTCCATGGGCGGATGGAGATCTGCCGTTTACCCCCTCCAAAACTTGGAGAAACTTCCACCCATACACCCTTCCAAGTTACCCCGAGACGGGGCTCCATAGGCGGATGGAGATCTGCTGTTTACCCCCTCCGGAACTGGGAGAAACTTCCACCCATACACCCTTCCATGTTACCCCGAGACGGGGCTCCATAGGCGGATGGAGATCTGCCGTTTATCCGCTCCAATACGGGGAGAAACTCCCACCCCGACACCCTTACATGATACCCAGAGACGGAGCTCCATGGGCGGATGGAGATCTGCCGTTTACCCCCTCCAAAACTTGGAGAAACTTCCACCCATACACCCTTCCAAGTTACCCCGAGACGGGGCTCCATAGGCGGATGGAGATCTGCTGTTTACCCCCTCCGGAACTGGGAGAAACTTCCACCCATACACCCTTCCATGTTACCCCGAGACGGGGCTCCATAGGCGGATGGAGATCTGCCGTTTACCCGCTCCAATACGGGGAGAAACTTCCACCCATACACCCTCCCATGTTGCCCAGAGACGGGGCTCCATAGGCGGATAGAGGTCTGCCGTTTACCAGGTCCGAATCGTGGAAGAGCAATTTTCAAAAACTGGGTTTCTGATATTGTGCCGATGGTGGCTGGGAAAATACGCTAAAGTGACGCTCACCGGAGAAGGGGAGAAAGTGCAGAAGCGGTCGACCTCCTAAGCTCCTTCTCCCCTTCTTCGGTCTAAAAACTTTAACTTTTTTTTTTTTTTTCCTCGTACCCCTGGTATACCTTTTAACACTTCCAGGCCCCTTATACTCCCTCCCAATGCCCAGTAGGTGACTCTGAGCCCGGGTTATCATGCTCCAGTAACCCCAGGCTGTTCCTAACCCCAGCTAAGTGCCCCTGGTATAATAACTAATTTTTTTTTTTTTTCAACACTTTGACATTTTTGTCTACCTTAAGAGAGTCATAGCTACTCACTCCGTTTACCCGCACCCCTGGTATAATAACTAAACAAAATTCCTCCAGGCCTATCAGCCTCCCTCCTAACCCCAGCTTAGTGCCTACAAGCCTGGGAAATGGACCTCCAGGCCCACAACCCTCCCTCCTAACCCCAACTAAGTGCCTCCAAGCCTGGGTATTGACCTCCAGGCCCACAACCCTCCCTCTTAACCCCAACCAAGTGCCTCCAAGCCTGGGTATTGACCTCCAGGCCCACAACCCTCCCTCTTAACCCCAGCTAAGTGCCTTCAAGCCTGGGTATTGACCTCCAGGCCGACAACCCTCCCTCTTAACCCCAGCTAAGTGCCTCCAGGCCTGGGTATTGACCTCCAGGCCTACCACCATCCCTCTTAACCCCAGCTAAGTGCCTCCATGCCTGGGTATTGACCTCCAGGCCTACCACCATCCCTCTTAACCCCAGCTAAGAGCCTCCAAGCCTGGGTATTGACCTCCAGGCCCGCCACTCTCCCTCCTAACCCCAGCTAAGTGCCTCCATGCCTGGGTATTGACCTCCAGGCCTACCACCATCCCTCTTAACCCCAGCTAAGAGCCTCCAAGCCTGGGTATTGACCTCCAGGCCCGCCACTCTCCCTCCTAACCCCAGCTAAGAGCCTCCAAGCCTGGGTATTGACCTCCAGGCCCTCAACCCTCCCTCCTAACCCCAACTAAGTGCCTCCAAGCCTGGGTATTGACATCCTGGCCCACAACCCTCCCTGCTAACCCCAGCTAAGTGCCTACAAGCCTGGGTATTGACCTCCAGGCCCACAACCCTCCCTCCTAACCCCAGCTAAGAGCCTTCAAGCCTGGGTATTGACCTCCAGGCCCACAACCCTCTCTCTTAACCCCAGCTAAGTGCCTTCAAGCCTGGGTATTGACATCCAGGCCCGCCACTTTCCCTCCTAACCCCAGCTAAGAGCCTCCAAGCCTGGGTATTGACCTCCAGGCCCGCCACTCTCCCTCCTAACCCCAGCTAAGTGCCTCCAAGCCTGGGTATTGACCTCCAGGCCCTCAACCCTCCCTCCTAACCCCAACTAAGTGCCTCCATGCCTGGGTATTGACCTCCAGGCCCGCCACTCTCCCTCCTAACCCCAGCTAAGAGCCTCCAAGCCTGGGTATTGACCTCCAGGCCCTCAACCGTCCCTCCTAACCCCAACTAAGTGCCTCCAAGCCTGGGTATTGACCTCCAGGCTAACAACCCTCCCTCCTAACCCCAACTAAGTGCCTCCAAGCCTGGGTATTGACCTCCTGGCCCACAACCCTCCCTGCTAACCCCAGCTAAGAGCCTCCAAGCCTGGGTATTGACCTCCAGGCCCACAACCCTCCCTGCTAACCCCAGCTAAGAGCCTCCAAGCCTGGGTATTGACCTCCAGGCCCACAACCCTCCCTCTTAACCCCAACCAAGTGCCTCCAAGCCTGGGTATTGACCTCCAGGCCCACAACCCTCCCTCTTAACCCCAACCAAGTGCCTCCAAGCCTGGGTATTGACCTCCAGGCCCACAACGCTCCCTCTTAACCCCAGCTAAGTGCCTCCAAGCCTGGGTATTGACCTCCAGGCTAACAACCCTCCCTC
>JALJEH010000071.1:22500-27500 GCA_023631565.1 Gymnocephalus cernua | reverse complement strand
CCCCCTCCGAAACTGGGAGAAACTTCCACCCATATACCCTTCCATGTTAGCCCGAGACGGGGCTCCATGGGCGGATGGAGATCTGCCGTTTATCCGCTCCAATACGGGGAGAAACTCCCACCCCGACACCCTTACATGATACCCAGAGACGGAGCTCCATGGGCAGATGGAGATCTGCCGTTTACCCCCTCCAAAACTTGGAGAAACTTCCACCCATACACCCTTCCAAGTTACCCCGAGACGGGGCTCCATAGGCGGATGGAGATCTGCCGTTTATCCGCTCCAATACGGGGAGAAACTTCCACCCCTACACCCTTCCATGTTACCCAGAGACGGGGCTCCATAGGCGGATGGAGATCTGCCGTTTACCCCCTCCGAAACTGGGAGAAACTCCCACCCCGACACCCTTACATGTTACCCCGAGACGGGGCTCCATAGGCGGATAGAGATCTGCCGTTTACCCCCTCCGAAACTGGGAGAAACTTCCACCCATATACCCTTCCATGTTAGCCCGAGACGGGGCTCCATGGGCGGATGGAGATCTGCCGTTTATCCGCTCCAATACGGGGAGAAACTCCCACCCCGACACCCTTACATGATACCCAGAGACGGAGCTCCATGGGCAGATGGAGATCTGCCGTTTACCCCCTCCAAAACTTGGAGAAACTTCCACCCATACACCCTTCCAAGTTACCCCGAGACGGGGCTCCATAGGCGGATGGAGATCTGCCGTTTATCCGCTCCAATACGGGGAGAAACTTCCACCCCTACACCCTTCCATGTTACCCAGAGACGGGGCTCCATAGGCGGATGGAGATCTGCCGTTTACCCCCTCCGAAACTGGGAGAAACTCCCACCCCGACACCCTTACATGTTACCCCGAGACGGGGCTCCATAGGCGGATAGAGATCTGCCGTTTACCCCCTCCGAAACTGGGAGAAACTTCCACCCATATACCCTTCCATGTTAGCCCGAGACGGGGCTCCATGGGCGGATGGAGATCTGCCGTTTATCCGCTCCAATACGGGGAGAAACTCCCACCCCGACACCCTTACATGATACCCAGAGACGGAGCTCCATGGGCAGATGGAGATCTGCCGTTTACCCCCTCCAAAACTTGGAGAAACTTCCACCCATACACCCTTCCAAGTTACCCCGAGACGGGGCTCCATAGGCGGATGGAGATCTGCCGTTTATCCGCTCCAATACGGGGAGAAACTCCCACCCCGACACCTTTACATGATACCCAGAGACGGAGCTCCATGGGCGGATGGAGATCTGCCGTTTACCCCCTCCAAAACTTGGAGAAACTTCCACCCATACACCCTTCCAAGTTACCCCGAGACGGGGCTCCATAGGCGGATGGAGATCTGCTGTTTACCCCCTCCGGAACTGGGAGAAACTTCCACCCATACACCCTTCCATGTTACCCCGAGACGGGGCTCCATAGGCGGATGGAGATCTGCCGTTTATCCGCTCCAATACGGGGAGAAACTCCCACCCCGACACCCTTACATGATACCCAGAGACGGAGCTCCATGGGCGGATGGAGATCTGCCGTTTACCCCCTCCAAAACTTGGAGAAACTTCCACCCATACACCCTTCCAAGTTACCCCGAGACGGGGCTCCATAGGCGGATGGAGATCTGCTGTTTACCCCCTCCGGAACTGGGAGAAACTTCCACCCATACACCCTTCCATGTTACCCCGAGACGGGGCTCCATAGGCGGATGGAGATCTGCCGTTTACCCGCTCCAATACGGGGAGAAACTTCCACCCATACACCCTCCCATGTTGCCCAGAGACGGGGCTCCATAGGCGGATAGAGGTCTGCCGTTTACCAGGTCCGAATCGTGGAAGAGCAATTTTCAAAAACTGGGTTTCTGATATTGTGCCGATGGTGGCTGGGAAAATACGCTAAAGTGACGCTCACCGGAGAAGGGGAGAAAGTGCAGAAGCGGTCGACCTCCTAAGCTCCTTCTCCCCTTCTTCGGTCTAAAAACTTTAACTTTTTTTTTTTTTTTCCTCGTACCCCTGGTATACCTTTTAACACTTCCAGGCCCCTTATACTCCCTCCCAATGCCCAGTAGGTGACTCTGAGCCCGGGTTATCATGCTCCAGTAACCCCAGGCTGTTCCTAACCCCAGCTAAGTGCCCCTGGTATAATAACTAATTTTTTTTTTTTTTCAACACTTTGACATTTTTGTCTACCTTAAGAGAGTCATAGCTACTCACTCCGTTTACCCGCACCCCTGGTATAATAACTAAACAAAATTCCTCCAGGCCTATCAGCCTCCCTCCTAACCCCAGCTTAGTGCCTACAAGCCTGGGAAATGGACCTCCAGGCCCACAACCCTCCCTCCTAACCCCAACTAAGTGCCTCCAAGCCTGGGTATTGACCTCCAGGCCCACAACCCTCCCTCTTAACCCCAACCAAGTGCCTCCAAGCCTGGGTATTGACCTCCAGGCCCACAACCCTCCCTCTTAACCCCAGCTAAGTGCCTTCAAGCCTGGGTATTGACCTCCAGGCCGACAACCCTCCCTCTTAACCCCAGCTAAGTGCCTCCAGGCCTGGGTATTGACCTCCAGGCCTACCACCATCCCTCTTAACCCCAGCTAAGTGCCTCCATGCCTGGGTATTGACCTCCAGGCCTACCACCATCCCTCTTAACCCCAGCTAAGAGCCTCCAAGCCTGGGTATTGACCTCCAGGCCCGCCACTCTCCCTCCTAACCCCAGCTAAGTGCCTCCATGCCTGGGTATTGACCTCCAGGCCTACCACCATCCCTCTTAACCCCAGCTAAGAGCCTCCAAGCCTGGGTATTGACCTCCAGGCCCGCCACTCTCCCTCCTAACCCCAGCTAAGAGCCTCCAAGCCTGGGTATTGACCTCCAGGCCCTCAACCCTCCCTCCTAACCCCAACTAAGTGCCTCCAAGCCTGGGTATTGACATCCTGGCCCACAACCCTCCCTGCTAACCCCAGCTAAGTGCCTACAAGCCTGGGTATTGACCTCCAGGCCCACAACCCTCCCTCCTAACCCCAGCTAAGAGCCTTCAAGCCTGGGTATTGACCTCCAGGCCCACAACCCTCTCTCTTAACCCCAGCTAAGTGCCTTCAAGCCTGGGTATTGACATCCAGGCCCGCCACTTTCCCTCCTAACCCCAGCTAAGAGCCTCCAAGCCTGGGTATTGACCTCCAGGCCCGCCACTCTCCCTCCTAACCCCAGCTAAGTGCCTCCAAGCCTGGGTATTGACCTCCAGGCCCTCAACCCTCCCTCCTAACCCCAACTAAGTGCCTCCATGCCTGGGTATTGACCTCCAGGCCCGCCACTCTCCCTCCTAACCCCAGCTAAGAGCCTCCAAGCCTGGGTATTGACCTCCAGGCCCTCAACCGTCCCTCCTAACCCCAACTAAGTGCCTCCAAGCCTGGGTATTGACCTCCAGGCTAACAACCCTCCCTCCTAACCCCAACTAAGTGCCTCCAAGCCTGGGTATTGACCTCCTGGCCCACAACCCTCCCTGCTAACCCCAGCTAAGAGCCTCCAAGCCTGGGTATTGACCTCCAGGCCCACAACCCTCCCTGCTAACCCCAGCTAAGAGCCTCCAAGCCTGGGTATTGACCTCCAGGCCCACAACCCTCCCTCTTAACCCCAACCAAGTGCCTCCAAGCCTGGGTATTGACCTCCAGGCCCACAACCCTCCCTCTTAACCCCAACCAAGTGCCTCCAAGCCTGGGTATTGACCTCCAGGCCCACAACGCTCCCTCTTAACCCCAGCTAAGTGCCTCCAAGCCTGGGTATTGACCTCCAGGCTAACAACCCTCCCTCTTAACCCCAACCAAGTGCCTCCAAGCCTGGGTATTGACCTCCAGGCCCTCAACCGTCCCTCCTAACCCCAACTAAGTGCCTCCAAGCCTGGGTATTGACCTCCAGGCTAACAACCCTCCCTCCTAACCCCAACTAAGTGCCTCCAAGCCTGGGTATTGACCTCCTGGCCCACAACCCTCCCTGCTAACCCCAGCTAAGAGCCTCCAAGCCTGGGTATTGACCTCCAGGCCCACAACCCTCTCTCTTAACCCCAGCTAAGTGCCTTCAAGCCTGGGTATTGACATCCAGGCCCGCCACTTTCCCTCCTAACCCCAGCTAAGAGCCTCCAAGCCTGGGTATTGACCTCCAGGCCCACAACCCTCTCTCTTAACCCCAGCTAAGTGCCTTCAAGCCTGGGTATTGACATCCAGGCCCGCCACTTTCCCTCCTAACCCCAGCTAAGAGCCTCCAAGCCTGGGTATTGACCTCCAGGCCCGCCACTCTCCCTCCTAACCCCAGCTAAGTGCCTCCAAGCCTGGGTATTGACCTCCAGGCCCTCAACCCTCCCTCCTAACCCCAACTAAGTGCCTCCATGCCTGGGTATTGACCTCCAGGCCCGCCACTCTCCCTCCTAACCCCAGCTAAGAGCCTCCAAGCCTGGGTATTGACCTCCAGGCCCTCAACCGTCCCTCCTAACCCCAACTAAGTGCCTCCAAGCCTGGGTATTGACCTCCAGGCTAACAACCCTCCCTCTTAACCCCAACCAAGTGCCTCCAAGCCTGGGTATTGACCTCCAGGCCCTCAACCGTCCCTCCTAACCCCAACTAAGTGCCTCCAAGCCTGGGTATTGACCTCCAGGCTAACAACCCTCCCTCCTAACCCCAACTAAGTGCCTCCAAGCCTGGGTATTGACCTCCTGGCCCACAACCCTCCCTGCTAACCCCAGCTAAGAGCCTCCAAGCCTGGGTATTGACCTCCAGGCCCACAACCCTCCCTCTTAACCCCAACCAAGTGCCTCCAAGCCTGGGTATTGACCTCCAGGCCCACAACCCTCCCTCTTAACCCCAACCAAGTGCCTCCAAGCCTGGGTATTGACCTCCAGGCCCACAACGCTCCCTCTTAACCCCAGCTAAGTGCCTCCAAGCCTGGGTATTGACCTCCAGGCTAACAACCCTCCCTCTTAACCCCAACCAAG
>JALJEH010000071.1:0-17500 GCA_023631565.1 Gymnocephalus cernua | reverse complement strand
AGGCGATCCGGCAGGCTCACGCACCGCACCGGGCATCCCAAATTCACGCGCATCCCCTATCTGCCCCGCCGCGGCGGCACCCGCATCGCCGTTGGCCCTCGGAAGAAGCCGCGGGATACTCCCCCCGGAACCCAAAGACTTTGGTTTCCCGGACGCTGCCCGGCGGGTCATGGGAATAATGCCGCCAGATTTTGAGGTTGCACATTGAGGGACGGCCTGGAGCATTCATATTTTGCCACTAGAGGTGTAATTCTTGGACCAGCGCAAAACGAACAAAAGCTAAAGCATTTGCAAAGAATGTTTTCATTAATCAAGAACGAAAGTCGGAGGTTCAAAGACGATCAGATACCGTCATAGTTCTGACCATAAACGATGCCAACTAGCATGAAACACAGCCTTTACTCATCCTCAAACTGGATTGAGTGATGCAGGACATTGTCTTCCAACTGGTTACAGCATTACAAGAAGGTGAAGACAAAAGAATAAAGGAATTTTATTAGCAGGTTTACAATGCTGCAGGTTTACTGTACACAAGCTTTAACCAAAAAGCCCACTTCTACAGATATGATGAGCAGATTTTTCTGTGTTTAGAAAGGCTAAGTTTGTCGATATTTGGAAAAGGTAAAACAAAAATTACTCTCCAGCTGAAATTTGTTTGCTGTTCTCTCTGAGCTGAGGTGAGACACAAACGTGGAAAAACACCAGGGCCAGATGCTAGGACAGCTGTACATATTTTGTACAATACTTTCAATTATTTGTGTGCCAGGATTGTAGACACCATGCAGTTGCACACACAGACACAGGCACACAAACTGATGCACAGACACACATGCCTGAATGTACCTGCTGATAAAAACAAAGTGATGGAGATTTAACGCCACCCACCCCCTACCCTGTCATTTTGAATCAAAGTCTTTGGGTTCCGGGGGGAGTAGTACCAACAAAGTGTTTGTCTTCATTGACCTGCTGTCAGCTGATCAGTCCAGTTTACCCAGAGACGTACAGGAGAAATATGTACATAAACGATGCCAACTAACCCTCACCCTATCAGTCCGGTTTACCCAGAGAGCTTCAGGAGAAATATGTACTGACTCGACACATTGGCACACGAGTGTGTGGGGAAGTCAAACTGGCCTTTTGAGAGATCATCTTGCAGAAAGTTTGCCGTGAAAATAATCAACAAGAAGAAATTTCAACATGAAGGCTGAAACTTAAAGGAAATGACGAAAGGGCACCACCAGGAGTGGAGCCTGAAGGGACAGTGACAAGAAACACACAGACTGAGATTGAGATTCTGCAGAGAATTGACCACCTTTGTCTCATAAAAACAGGGGACTTGTATCAGACAGAGGACAGTTACTATATTGTGTTGAAGCTGAAGGAGAGAGGAGGCTTAACCAGTTAAAATATCATTCTAAACAGGTCAAAACAATGGCATTACAAAATGGTCTATCTCGTGACCTGCTGTATGTGGGCACATGTGCAAACCTTGAATCATAAGCTGAACAAAAGCAAAAGCATTTGCAAAGAATGTTTTCATTAATCAAGAACGAAAGTCGGAGGTTCAAAGACGATCAGATACCGTCATAGTTCTGACCATAAACGATGCCAACTAGCATGAAACACAGCCTTTACTCATCCTCAAACTGGATTGAGTGATGCAGGACATTGTCTTCCAACTGGTTACAGCATTACAAGAAGGTGAAGACAAAAGAATAAAGGAATTTCATTAGCAGGTTTACAATGCTGCAGGTTTACTGTACACAAGCTTTAACCAAAAAGCCCACTTCTACAGATATGATGAGCAGATTTTTCTGTGTTTAGAAAGGCTAAATTTGTCGATAGCTGGAAAAGGTAAAACAAAAATTACTCTCCAGCTGAAATTTGTTTGCTGTTCTCTCTGAGCTGAGGTGAGACTCAAACGTGGAAAAACACCAGGGCCAGATGCTAGGACAGCTGTACATATTTTGTACAATACTTTCAATAATTTGTGTGCCAGGATTGTAGACACCATGCAGTTGCACACACAGACACAGGCACACAAACTGATGCACAGACACACATGCCTGAATGTACCTGCTGATAAAAACAAAGTGATGGAGATTTAACGCCACCCACCCCCTACCCTGTCATTTTGAATCAAAGTCTTTGGGTTCCGGGGGGAGTAGTACCAACAAAGTGTTTGTCTTCATTGAACTGCTGTCAGCTGATCAGTCCAGTTTACCCAGAGACGTTCAGGAGAAATATGTACTGACTCGACGCATTGGCACAGGAGTGTGTGGGGAAGTCAAACTGGCCTTTTGAGAGATCATCTTGCAGAAAGTTTGCCGTGAAAATAATCAACAAGAAGAAATTTCAACATGAAGGCTGAAACTTAAAGGAAATGACGAAAGGGCACCACCAGGAGTGGAGCCTGAAGGGACAGTGACAAGAAACACACAGACTGAGATTGAGATTCTGCAGAGAATTGACCACCTTTGTCTCATAAAAACAGGGGACTTGTATCAGACAGAGGACAGTTACTATATTGTGTTGAAGCTGAAGGAGAGAGGAGGCTTAACCAGTTAAAATATCATTCTAAACAGGTCAAAACAATGGCATTACAAAATGGTCTATCTCGTGACCTGCTGTATGTGGGCACATGTGCAAACCTTGAATCATAAGCTGAACAAAAGCAAAAGCATTTGCAAAGAATGTTTTCATTAATCAAGAACGAAAGTCGGAGGTTCAAAGACGATCAGATACCGTCATAGTTCTGACCATAAACGATGCCAACTAGCATGAAACACAGCCTTTACTCATCCTCAAACTGGATTGAGTGATGCAGGACATTGTCTTCCAACTGGTTACAGCATTACAAGAAGGTGAAGACAAAAGAATAAAGGAATTTCATTAGCAGGTTTACAATGCTGCAGGTTTACTGTACACAAGCTTTAACCAAAAAGCCCACTTCTACAGATATGATGAGCAGATTTTTCTGTGTTTAGAAAGGCTAAATTTGTCGATAGCTGGAAAAGGTAAAACAAAAATTACTCTCCAGCTGAAATTTGTTTGCTGTTCTCTCTGAGCTGAGGTGAGACTCAAACGTGGAAAAACACCAGGGCCAGATGCTAGGACAGCTGTACATATTTTGTACAATACTTTCAATAATTTGTGTGCCAGGATTGTAGACACCATGCAGTTGCACACACAGACACAGGCACACAAACTGATGCACAGACACACATGCCTGAATGTACCTGCTGATAAAAAAAAGTGATGGAGATTTAACGCCACCCACCCCCTACCCTGTCATTTTGAATCAAAGTCTTTGGGTTCCGGGGGGAGTAGTACCAACAAAGTGTTTGTCTTCATTGACCTGCTGTCAGCTGATCAGTCCAGTTTACCCAGAGACGTTCAGGAGAAATATGTACATAAACGATGCCAACTAACCCTCACCCTATCAGTCCGGTTTACCCAGAGAGCTTCAGGAGAAATATGTACTGACTCGACGTATTGGCACAGGAGTGTGTGGGGAAGTCAAACTGGCCTTTTGAGAGATCATCTTGCAGAAAGTTTGCCGTGAAAATAATCAACAAGAAGAAATTTCAACATGAAGGCTGAAACTTAAAGGAAATGACGAAAGGGCACCACCAGGAGTGGATCCTGAAGGGACAGTGACAAGAAACACACAGACTGAGATTGAGATTCTGCAGAGAATTGACCACCTTTGTCTCATAAAAACAGGGGACTTGTATCAGACAGAGGACAGTTACTATATTGTGTTGAAGCTGAAGGAGAGAGGAGGCTTAACCAGTTAAAATATTATTCTAAACAGGTCAAAACAATGGCATTACAAAATGGTCTATCTCGTGACCTGCTGTATGTGGGCACATGTGCAAACCTTGAATCATAAGCTGAACAAAAGCAAAAGCATTTGCAAAGAATGTTTTCATTAATCAAGAACGAAAGTCGGAGGTTCAAAGACGATCAGATACCGTCATAGTTCTGACCATAAACGATGCCAACTAGCATGAAACACAGCCTTTACTCATCCTCAAACTGGATTGAGTGATGCAGGACATTGTCTTCCAACTGGTTACAGCATTACAAGAAGGTGAAGACAAAAGAATAAAGGAATTTCATTAGCAGGTTTACAATGCTGCAGGTTTACTGTACACAAGCTTTAACCAAAAAGCCCACTTCTACAGATATGATGAGCAGATTTTTCTGTGTTTAGAAAGGCTAAGTTTGTCGATAGCTGGAAAAGGTAAAATAAAAATTACTCTCCAGCTGAAATTTGTTTGCTGTTCTCTCTGAGCTGAGGTGAGACACAAACGTGGAAAAACACCAGGGCCAGATGCTAGGACAGCTGTACATATTTTGTACAATACTTTCAATTATTTGTGTGCCAGGATTGTAGACACCATGCAGTTGCACACACAGACACAGGCACACAAACTGATGCACAGACACACATGCCTGAATGTACCTGCTGATAAAAACAAAGTGATGGAGATTTAACGCCACCCACCCCCTACCCTGTCATTTTGAATCAAAGTCTTTGGGTTCCGGGGGGAGTAGTACCAACAAAGTGTTTGTCTTCATTGACCTGCTGTCAGCTGATCAGTCCAGTTTACCCAGAGACGTTCAGGAGAAATATGTACATAAACGATGCCAACTAACCCTCACCCTATCAGTCCGGTTTACCCAGAGAGCTTCAGGAGAAATATGTACTGACTCGACGCATTGGCACAGGAGTGTGTGGGGAAGTCAAACTGGCCTTTTGAGAGATCATCTTGCAGAAAGTTTGCCGTGAAAATAATCAACAAGAAGAAATTTCAACATGAAGGCTGAAACTTAAAGGAAATGACGAAAGGGCACCACCAGGAGTGGAGCCTGAAGGGACAGTGACAAGAAACACACAGACTGAGATTGAGATTCTGCAGAGAATTGACCACCTTTGTCTCATAAAAACAGGGGATTTGTATCAGACAGAGGACAGTTACTATATTGTGTTGAAGCTGAAGGAGAGAGGAGGCTTAAACAGTTAAAATATTATTCTAAACAGGTCAAAACAATGGCATTACAAAATGGTCTATCTCGTGACCTGCTGTATGTGGGCACATGTGCAAACCTTGAATCATAAGCTGAACAAAAGCAAAAACATTTGCAAAGAATGTTTTCATTAATCAAGAACGAAAGTCGGAGGTTCAAAGACGATCAGATACCGTCATAGTTCTGACCATAAACGATGCCAACTAGCATGAAACACAGCCTTTACTCATCCTCAAACTGGATTGAGTGATGCAGGACATTGTCTTCCAACTGGTTACAGCATTACAAGAAGGTGAAGACAAAAGAATAAAGGAATTTTATTAGCAGGTTTACAATGCTGCAGGTTTACTGTACACAAGCTTTAACCAAAAAGCCCACTTCTACAGATATGATGAGCAGATTTTTCTGTGTTTAGAAAGGCTAAGTTTGTCGATAGCTGGAAAAGGTAAAACAAACATTACTCTCCAGCTCAAATTTGTTTGCTGTTCTCTCTGAGCTGAGGTGAGACACAAACGTGGAAAAACACCAGGGCCAGATGCTAGGACAGCTGTACATATTTTGTACAATACTTTCAATTATTTGTGTGCCAGGATTGTAGACACCATGCAGTTGCACACACAGACACAGGCACACAATCTGATGCACAGACACACATGCCTGAATGTACCTGCTAATAAACCAGTTCATTGCAAACGATCCATTGCAAACCTTAAATCATAAGCTGTAATATGATGCATGACTTGCCTTGATTGGTGTAAGGGTGGCATTAATACAGGCTGCCAGATGAAGGCCATATCAGTCTTATTATGGAGAAATGCAGGGCCTGTCAACCACATTATTCTATATGTCACACTTTCTGTCAGAATACGAGGAGTCAGATTTTTCTGAAACAAGGTGTGTGGCCTTTAATTAGAAATGTGTGTGTGGCCTTTAATTAGAAATATGAAAGCTTCAAATAAAGTCACACTGGCCAGACAAAAGTCTCTGCTTTTGCAATGACTCACACATCTACGTTTGTCAAGAACTTCACCTCATACGGTGAAGTTCTCAGATTATGTAGACTGGGCAAATTCAGATATGCGACAGATATCTTGCATAATTTGAGCAGCCAGGTTGCTCTATGGTTAAAAGGGCAATACATTTTTGAAAGAGTAGATTCAACCCTATAGTTTGATGTATGAATACTTGAAATGAAGTGTCCCTGGCCAGAGGAACCAAGCCACTATGGCAAAATTGGACCCCTGACAAGAATACACAATGTAATGAAGGAATTTCATTAGCAGGTTTACAATGCTGCAGGTTTACTGTACACAAGCTTTAACCAAAAAGCCCACTTCTACAGATATGATGAGCAGATTTTTCTGTGTTTAGAAAGGCTAAGTTTGTCGATAGCTGGAAAAGGTAAAACAAAAATTACTCTCCAGCTGAAATTTGTTTACTGTTCTCTCTGAGCTGAGGTGAGACACAAACGTGGAAAAACACCAGGGCCAGATGCTAGGACAGCTGTACATATTTTGTACAATACTTTCAATTATTTGTGTGCCAGGATTGTAGACACCATGCAGTTGCACACACAGACACAGGCACACAAACTGATGCACAGACACACATGCCTGAATGTACCTGCTGATAAAAACAAAGTGATGGAGATTTAACGCCACCCACCCCCTACCCTCTCATTTTGAATCAAAGTCTTTGGGTTCCGGGGGGAGTAGTACCAACAAAGTGTTTGTCTTCATTGACCTGCTGTCAGCTGATCAGTCCAGTTTACCCAGAGACGTTCAGGAGAAATATGTACATAAACGATGCCAACTAACCCTCACCCTATCAGTCCGGTTTACCCAGAGAGCTTCAGGAGAAATATGTACTGACTCGACGCATTGGCACAGGAGTGTGTGGAGATAAAGTGTTTTAATGCAGCTTATGAGATAAAGTGTGACTTTATCCTCAAATAAAGTCACACTTGCCAGACAAAAGTGTCTGTTTTTGCAATGGCTCAGACATACATTTGTCAAGAACTTCACCTCATACGGTGAAGTTCTCAGATTATGTAGACTGGGCAAATTCAGATATGAGACAATTATCTTGCATAATTTGAGCAGCCAGGTTGCTCTATGGTTAAAAGGGCAATACATTTTTGAAAGAGTAGATTCAACCCTATAGTTTGATGTATGAATACTTGAAATGAAGTGTCCCTGGCCAGAGGAACCAAGCCACTATGGCAAAATTGGACCCCTGACAAGAATACACAATGTTGAAAACACTAATTTATACACCAGGCAATGCTCTACGTGTGGCCTTTAATTAGAAATATGAAAGCTTCAAATAAAGTCACACTGGCCAGACAAAAGTCTCTGCTTTTGCAATGACTCACACATCTACGTTTGTCAAGAACTTCACCTCATACGGTGAAGTTCTCAGATTATGTAGACTGGGCAAATTCTGATATGAGACAGATATCTTGCATAATTTGAGCAGCCAGGTTGCTCTATGGTTAAAAGGGCAATACATTTTTGAAAGAGTAGATTCAACCCTATAGTTTGATGTATGAATACTTGAAATGAAGTGTCCCTGGCCAGAGGAACCAAGCCACTATGGCAAAATTGGACCCCTGACAAGAATACACAATGTTGAAAACACTAATTTATACACCAGGCAATGCTCTATGTGTGGCCTTTAATTAGAAATATGAAAGCTTCAAATAAAGTCACACTGGCCAGACAAAAGTCTCTGCTTTTGCAATGACTCACACATCTACGTTTGTCAAGAACTTCACCTCATACGGTGAAGTTCTCAGATTATGTAGACTGGGCAAATTCAGATATGCGACAGATATCTTGCATAATTTGAGCAGCCAGGTTGCTCTATGGTTAAAAGGGCAATACATTTTTGAAAGAGTAGATTCAACCCTATAGTTTGATGTATGAATACTTGAAATGAAGTGTCCCTGGCCAGAGGAACCAAGCCACTATGGCAAAATTGGACCCCTGACAAGAATACACAATGTAATGAAGGAATTTCATTAGCAGGTTTACAATGCTGCAGGTTTACTGTACACAAGCTTTAACCAAAAAGCCCACTTCTACAGATATGATGAGCAGATTTTTCTGTGTTTAGAAAGGCTAAGTTTGTCGATAGCTGGAAAAGGTAAAACAAAAATTACTCTCCAGCTGAAATTTGTTTACTGTTCTCTCTGAGCTGAGGTGAGACACAAACGTGGAAAAACACCAGGGCCAGATGCTAGGACAGCTGTACATATTTTGTACAATACTTTCAATTATTTGTGTGCCAGGATTGTAGACACCATGCAGTTGCACACACAGACACAGGCACACAAACTGATGCACAGACACACATGCCTGAATGTACCTGCTGATAAAAACAAAGTGATGGAGATTTAACGCCACCCACCCCCTACCCTCTCATTTTGAATCAAAGTCTTTGGGTTCCGGGGGGAGTAGTACCAACAAAGTGTTTGTCTTCATTGACCTGCTGTCAGCTGATCAGTCCAGTTTACCCAGAGACGTTCAGGAGAAATATGTACATAAACGATGCCAACTAACCCTCACCCTATCAGTCCGGTTTACCCAGAGAGCTTCAGGAGAAATATGTACTGACTCGACGCATTGGCACAGGAGTGTGTGGAGATAAAGTGTTTTAATGCAGCTTATGAGATAAAGTGTGACTTTATCCTCAAATAAAGTCACACTTGCCAGACAAAAGTGTCTGTTTTTGCAATGGCTCAGACATACATTTGTCAAGAACTTCACCTCATACGGTGAAGTTCTCAGATTATGTAGACTGGGCAAATTCAGATATGAGACAATTATCTTGCATAATTTGAGCAGCCAGGTTGCTCTATGGTTAAAAGGGCAATACATTTTTGAAAGAGTAGATT
This sequence comes from Gymnocephalus cernua, assembly GCA_023631565.1. Taxonomy (NCBI): domain Eukaryota; kingdom Metazoa; phylum Chordata; class Actinopteri; order Perciformes; family Percidae; genus Gymnocephalus; species Gymnocephalus cernua. The sequence goes on along the minus strand of JALJEH010000071.1, from coordinate 8,565 downwards.
CAACCCTATAGTTTGATGTATGAATACTTGAAATGAAGTGTCCCTGGCCAGAGGAACCAAGCCACTATGGCAAAATTGGACCCCTGACAAGAATACACAATGTTGAAAACACTAATTTATACACCAGGCAATGCTCTACGTGTGGCCTTTAATTAGAAATATGAAAGCTTCAAATAAAGTCACACTGGCCAGACAAAAGTCTCTGCTTTTGCAATGACTCACACATCTACGTTTGTCAAGAACTTCACCTCATACGGTGAAGTTCTCAGATTATGTAGACTGGGCAAATTCTGATATGAGACAGATATCTTGCATAATTTGAGCAGCCAGGTTGCTCTATGGTTAAAAGGGCAATACATTTTTGAAAGAGTAGATTCAACCCTATAGTTTGATGTATGAATACTTGAAATGAAGTGTCCCTGGCCAGAGGAACCAAGCCACTATGGCAAAATTGGACCCCTGACAAGAATACACAATGTTGAAAACACTAATTTATACACCAGGCAATGCTCTATGTGTGGCCTTTAATTAGAAATATGAAAGCTTCAAATAAAGTCACACTGGCCAGACAAAAGTCTCTGCTTTTGCAATGACTCACACATCTACGTTTGTCAAGAACTTCACCTCATACGGTGAAGTTCTCAGATTATGTAGACTGGGCAAATTCAGATATGCGACAGATATCTTGCATAATTTGAGCAGCCAGGTTGCTCTATGGTTAAAAGGGCAATACATTTTTGAAAGAGTAGATTCAACCCTATAGTTTGATGTATGAATACTTGAAATGAAGTGTCCCTGGCCAGAGGAACCAAGCCACTATGGCAAAATTGGACCCCTGACAAGAATACACAATGTAATGAAGGAATTTCATTAGCAGGTTTACAATGCTGCAGGTTTACTGTACACAAGCTTTAACCAAAAAGCCCACTTCTACAGATATGATGAGCAGATTTTTCTGTGTTTAGAAAGGCTAAGTTTGTCGATAGCTGGAAAAGGTAAAACAAAAATTACTCTCCAGCTGAAATTTGTTTACTGTTCTCTCTGAGCTGAGGTGAGACACAAACGTGGAAAAACACCAGGGCCAGATGCTAGGACAGCTGTACATATTTTGTACAATACTTTCAATTATTTGTGTGCCAGGATTGTAGACACCATGCAGTTGCACACACAGACACAGGCACACAAACTGATGCACAGACACACATGCCTGAATGTACCTGCTGATAAAAACAAAGTGATGGAGATTTAACGCCACCCACCCCCTACCCTCTCATTTTGAATCAAAGCCTTTGGGTTCCGGGGGGAGTAGTACCAACAAAGTGTTTGTCTTCATTGACCTGCTGTCAGCTGATCAGTCCAGTTTACCCAGAGACGTTCAGGAGAAATATGTACATAAACGATGCCAACTAACCCTCACCCTATCAGTCCGGTTTACCCAGAGAGCTTCAGGAGAAATATGTACTGACTCGACGCATTGGCACAGGAGTGTGTGGGGAAGTGTGTGGAGATAAAGTGTTTTAATGCAGCTTATGAGATAAAGTGTGACTTTATCCTCAAATAAAGTCACACTTGCCAGACAAAAGTGTCTGTTTTTGCAATGGCTCAGACATACATTTGTCAAGAACTTCACCTCATACGGTGAAGTTCTCAGATTATGTAGACTGGGCAAATTCTGATATGAGACAGATATCTTGCATAATTTGAGCAGCCAGGTTGCTCTATGGTTAAAAGGGCAATACATTTTTGAAAGAGTAGATTCAACCCTATAGTTTGATGTATGAATACTTGAAATGAAGTGTCCCTGGCCAGAGGAACCAAGCCACTATGGCAAAATTGGACCCCTGACAAGAATACACAATGTTGAAAACACTAATTTATACACCAGGCAATGCTCTATGTGTGGCCTTTAATTAGAAATATGAAAGCTTCAAATAAAGTCACACTGGCCAGACAAAAGTCTCTGCTTTTGCAATGACTCACACATCTACGTTTGTCAAGAACTTCACCTCATACGGTGAAGTTCTCAGATTATGTAGACTGGGCAAATTCAGATATGCGACAGATATCTTGCATAATTTGAGCAGCCAGGTTGCTCTATGGTTAAAAGGGCAATACATTTTTGAAAGAGTAGATTCAACCCTAAAGTTTGATGTATGAATACTTGAAATGAAGTGTCCCTGGCCAGAGGAACCAAGCCACTATGGCAAAATTGGACCCCTGACAAGAATACACAATGTAATGAAGGAATTTCATTAGCAGGTTTACAATGCTGCAGGTTTACTGTACACAAGCTTTAACCAAAAAGCCCACTTCTACAGATATGATGAGCAGATTTTTCTGTGTTTAGAAAGGCTAAGTTTGTCGATAGCTGGAAAAGGTAAAACAAAAATTACTCTCCAGCTGAAATTTGTTCACTGTTCTCTCTGAGCTGAGGTGAGACACAAACGTGGAAAAACACCAGGGCCAGATGCTAGGACAGCTGTACATATTTTGTACAATACTTTCAATTATTTGTGTGCCAGGATTGTAGACACCATGCAGTTGCACACACAGACACAGGCACACAAACTGATGCACAGACACACATGCCTGAATGTACCTGCTGATAAAAACAAAGTGATGGAGATTTAACGCCACCCACCCCCTACCCTCTCATTTTGAATCAAAGTCTTTGGGTTCCGGGGGGAGTAGTACCAACAAAGTGTTTGTCTTCATTGACCTGCTGTCAGCTGATCAGTCCAGTTTACCCAGAGACGTTCAGGAGAAATATGTACATAAACGATGCCAACTAACCCTCACCCTATCAGTCCGGTTTACCCAGAGAGCTTCAGGAGAAATATGTACTGACTCGACGCATTGGCACAGGAGTGTGTGGGGAAGTGTGTGGAGATAAAGTGTTTTAATGCAGCTTATGAGATAAAGTGTGACTTTATCCTCAAATAAAGTCACACTTGCCAGACAAAAGTGTCTGTTTCTGCAATGGCTCAGACATACATTTGTCAAGAACTTCACCTCATACGGTGAAGTTCTCAGATTATGTAGACTGGGCAAATTCAGATATGAGACAATTATCTTGCATAATTTGAGCAGCCAGGTTGCTCTATGGTTAAAAGGGCAATACATTTTTGAAAGAGTAGATTCAACCCTATAGTTTGATGTATGAATACTTGAAATGAAGTGTCCCTGGCCAGAGGAACCAAGCCACTATGGCAAAATTGGACCCCTGACAAGAATACACAATGTTGAAAACACTAATTTATACACCAGGCAATGCTCTACGTGTGGCCTTTAATTAGAAATATGAAAGCTTCAAATAAAGTCACACTGGCCAGACAAAAGTCTCTGCTTTTGCAATGACTCACACATCTACGTTTGTCAAGAACTTCACCTCATACGGTGAAGTTCTCAGATTATGTAGACTGGGCAAATTCTGATATGAGACAGATATCTTGCATAATTTGAGCAGCCAGGTTGCTCTATGGTTAAAAGGGCAATACATTTTTGAAAGAGTAGATTCAACCCTATAGTTTGATGTATGAATACTTGAAATGAAGTGTCCCTGGCCAGAGGAACCAAGCCACTATGGCAAAATTGGACCCCTGACAAGAATACACAATGTTGAAAACACTAATTTATACACCAGGCAATGCTCTATGTGTGGCCTTTAATTAGAAATATGAAAGCTTCAAATAAAGTCACACTGGCCAGACAAAAGTCTCTGCTTTTGCAATGACTCACACATCTACGTTTGTCAAGAACTTCACCTCATACGGTGAAGTTCTCAGATTATGTAGACTGGGCAAATTCAGATATGCGACAGATATCTTGCATAATTTGAGCAGCCAGGTTGCTCTATGGTTAAAAGGGCAATACATTTTTGAAAGAGTAGATTCAACCCTATAGTTTGATGCATGAATACTTGAAATGAAGTGTCCCTGGCCAGAGGAACCAAGCCACTATGGCAAAATTGGACCCCTGACAAGAATACACAATGTAATGAAGGAATTTCATTAGCAGGTTTACAATGCTGCAGGTTTACTGTACACAAGCTTTAACCAAAAAGCCCACTTCTACAGATATGATGAGCAGATTTTTCTGTGTTTAGAAAGGCTAAGTTTGTCGATAGCTGGAAAAGGTAAAACAAAAATTACTCTCCAGCTGAAATTTGTTTACTGTTCTCTCTGAGCTGAGGTGAGACACAAACGTGGAAAAACACCAGGGCCAGATGCTAGGACAGCTGTACATATTTTGTACAATACTTTCAATTATTTGTGTGCCAGGATTGTAGACACCATGCAGTTGCACACACAGACACAGGCACACAAACTGATGCACAGACACACATGCCTGAATGTACCTGCTGATAAAAACAAAGTGATGGAGATTTAACGCCACCCACCCCCTACCCTCTCATTTTGAATCAAAGTCTTTGGGTTCCGGGGGGAGTAGTACCAACAAAGTGTTTGTCTTCATTGACCTGCTGTCAGCTGATCAGTCCAGTTTACCCAGAGACGTTCAGGAGAAATATGTACATAAACGATGCCAACTAACCCTCACCCTATCAGTCCGGTTTACCCAGAGAGCTTCAGGAGAAATATGTACTGACTCGACGCATTGGCACAGGAGTGTGTGGGGAAGTGTGTGGAGATAAAGTGTTTTAATGCAGCTTATGAGATAAAGTGTGACTTTATCCTCAAATAAAGTCACACTTGCCAGACAAAAGTGTCTGTTTCTGCAATGGCTCAGACATACATTTGTCAAGAACTTCACCTCATACGGTGAAGTTCTCAGATTATGTAGACTGGGCAAATTCAGATATGAGACAATTATCTTGCATAATTTGAGCAGCCAGGTTGCTCTATGGTTAAAAGGGCAATACATTTTTGAAAGAGTAGATTCAACCCTATAGTTTGATGTATGAATACTTGAAATGAAGTGTCCCTGGCCAGAGGAACCAAGCCACTATGGCAAAATTGGACCCCTGACAAGAATACACAATGTTGAAAACACTAATTTATACACCAGGCAATGCTCTACGTGTGGCCTTTAATTAGAAATATGAAAGCTTCAAATAAAGTCACACTGGCCAGACAAAAGTCTCTGCTTTTGCAATGACTCACACATCTACGTTTGTCAAGAACTTCACCTCATACGGTGAAGTTCTCAGATTATGTAGACTGGGCAAATTCTGATATGAGACAGATATCTTGCATAATTTGAGCAGCCAGGTTGCTCTATGGTTAAAAGGGCAATACATTTTTGAAAGAGTAGATTCAACCCTATAGTTTGATGTATGAATACTTGAAATGAAGTGTCCCTGGCCAGAGGAACCAAGCCACTATGGCAAAATTGGACCCCTGACAAGAATACACAATGTTGAAAACACTAATTTATACACCAGGCAATGCTCTATGTGTGGCCTTTAATTAGAAATATGAAAGCTTCAAATAAAGTCACACTGGCCAGACAAAAGTCTCTGCTTTTGCAATGACTCACACATCTACGTTTGTCAAGAACTTCACCTCATACGGTGAAGTTCTCAGATTATGTAGACTGGGCAAATTCAGATATGCGACAGATATCTTGCATAATTTGAGCAGCCAGGTTGCTCTATGGTTAAAAGGGCAATACATTTTTGAAAGAGTAGATTCAACCCTATAGTTTGATGTATGAATACTTGAAATGAAGTGTCCCTGGCCAGAGGAACCAAGCCACTATGGCAAAATTGGACCCCTGACAAGAATACACAATGTAATGAAGGAATTTCATTAGCAGGTTTACAATGCTGCAGGTTTACTGTACACAAGCTTTAACCAAAAAGCCCACTTCTACAGATATGATGAGCAGATTTTTCTGTGTTTAGAAAGGCTAAGTTTGTCGATAGCTGGAAAAGGTAAAACAAAAATTACTCTCCAGTTGAAATTTGTTTACTGTTCTCTCTGAGCTGAGGTGAGACACAAACGTGGAAAAACACCAGGGCCAGATGCTAGGACAGCTGTACATATTTTGTACAATACTTTCAATTATTTGTGTGCCAGGATTGTAGACACCATGCAGTTGCACACACAGACACAGGACCACAAACTGATGCACAGACACACATGCCTGAATGTACCTGCTGATAAAAACAAAGTGATGGAGATTTAACGCCACCCACCCCCTACCCTCTCATTTTGAATCAAAGTCTTTGGGTTCCGGGGGGAGTAGTACCAACAAAGTGTTTGTCTTCATTGACCTGCTGTCAGCTGATCAGTCCAGTTTACCCAGAGACGTTCAGGAGAAATATGTACATAAACGATGCCAACTAACCCTCACCCTATCAGTCCGGTTTACCCAGAGAGCTTCAGGAGAAATATGTACTGACTCGACGCATTGGCACAGGAGTGTGTGGGGAAGTGTGTGGAGATAAAGTGTTTTAATGCAGCTTATGAGATAAAGTGTGACTTTATCCTCAAATAAAGTCACACTTGCCAGACAAAAGTGTCTGTTTTTGCAATGGCTCAGACATACATTTGTCAAGAGCTTCAGCTCATGTGATGAAGTCCTTGGAAAGAAGGAGTTTTAACCTTCCATTTGAGACAGGAGATAATTGTGCAGCAGTTGAACAATGCATACACAGCAATGTATAGTGCAGAGGTGAGCTTTATTTAAAAAAGATAAAAAATAACATAACATTGAAAACTGAAGCCCCCTAATCCTCTCCTTCCTTGTCTCCCTCCTCCAGAATGGGTGGAAGCGTAGGGTAGAATTCCTGCCACCTCTTCCAGCCAGTACCTCTTTTCCTCTCATTTATCCTTTTTCTCTTTCTCTTCCTCTTCCTTTCTCCCTCAGCCTGAAACATGAAAGACACATAGTTAAGAATGACTTTTAAAATTGCATAGACGAAATCAAACTTCAGTATTAGTCTCACCAAGTTTGGTGATGGTGGAGGTGGAGGAGGAGGCGGAGGAGGGGGTGGGGGGGGAGGGTGATACATGTTTTTGTCTGCACAGCAATGCACTGCAAATTTAACATAGGAACTTTATTAATTCAGATTTTAAATAATGTGAAGAAGAAAAGATCCACAGACCACTTGACAAATGATTAATGAATGTCAGAATGTCTTTGATAAATGAATATAAGAAAAAACACTTAAATAAACACTTACTTTTTCCTGTTGTTTTTCTCTTTTAGTCTCTGAAAAAAAATCAGAGGCATGTCAGAAATCAAATATCTTTGACTTAAAATGATTAAAACTGCTGATAATATAATACATTGGCTTTGTAAACTATATGACATGCCATTCTATGCCCATTAATGTGGTTACTTATATATAGATTCAGTTGTGATGACAAGTATACAAGAAGTTCCATTAAATTCATTTAAAACATTACATTAGTGAGTAATTATCTATGCAGCAAATTGTAGTTTATATTTTACTATTTTAAATGCTAAGAAATTCAAACTAAAACTTACAATGTGCAAGTGATGTTGTCGCTACTCTGTCCTTGAGGGGACTGAAGCTCATCTGTCAGTCTTTTCCTCTCATCTACGTGTTAAAGTCATTGATATGCAAATAGGGTTACAGGTACAAGCTCAACACAAACACAGAGACACACACACTTACTCCAATGGGGGAGGGCTAACTCTTACTGCATGGGGGAACATTTGACTTACAAAATTCAGATTGTCTAATTATTTTAGGAAATTTTAAAAGAATGCATTAGTGATTAAACAATTTTTACACCGAATTTTATAGTGCAGAGGTGACTGTTTTCAAAGTAACTCGCTGTGATTGCTTGTACCTAACCCTAGCCATTTACATTGACATTTAGGGCATTTAGCAGATGCTTTATGCAGGAACAGCCAGGCAGGTGTGCCTGACCAACTGAAACCTTGAAGACGAGAAGAACTTGAAGAAAAAGGGGAGAGAAAGCTATGACGTCAGAGTGGAGGGGAATCACAACATCTGTGCTGTCAAATGGTATGACAACAGGGCAGTCACACTTGTGTCATCCTTTGCTGGATCTGAACCTATGCAGACGATTCAATGCTGGGACAAAACCAACAGAGACTACATTGAAGTTGAGAGACCTTACATTGTTGGTGCTTACAACAAGTACATGGGAGTGAAGAAGTTGCTAGAAACCTAGATTTATATCGTGTTTAATAGCTTTTTTTAATAAATGACTTCTTAAAAAAATATGACTAATGTGTGATTAATATTAATTATTATAATTAATTAATTCTTCTTCTTATTATTATTAATGTTATATACTTTATTATTTTACTCCTCTCTCCATCTCTCCCTCTCTCCCCCTCTCCTCCTCTCTCCCTTGCCTCCCTCTCTCCTCCTCTCACTCTCTCCCTTTCTTCCTCTCTCCTCTCACAGTCTTTTAGTCTCTAAAACAAAAAAATCAGAGGGATGTCTGAGATCAAATATCTTTGACTTAAAATGATTAAAACTGCTTGCTTAGCTATGAATAATTGAGGCAGTTTAAGCTGTGACTGTGTTGCTGACAGGTTGCTGACAGGAGGATTAATAGATTACATTAGTGTGTAATTATCTATGCAACAACTTGTAGT
>JALJEH010000070.1:50000-53248 GCA_023631565.1 Gymnocephalus cernua | reverse complement strand
CACACACACACACACGCACACACACACGCACACGCACACGCACAGACACACACATACACACACACACACACACACACACACACACACACACACACACACACACACACACACACACACAGACACACGAACACACAGATAGACACACACACAGAGACAAACACACACACACACACGCACACACACACAACACACACACACACACACACACACACACACACACAGACACATGAACACACAGATAGACACACACACAGAGACAAACACACACACACACACGCACACACACACGCACACGCACACGCACAGACACACACATACACACACACACACACACACACACACACACAGACACACACACACACACACACACACACACACACACACACACACACACACACACACACACACACAGACACACAGACACACACACACACACACACACACACAGCCACACACACACACACACAGACACACACACACACACACACACACACACACACACACACACACACACACAGACACACACACACACACACACACACACACACACATACACACACACAGTCACACACACACACACATACACACACACAGTCACACACACACACACACAGACACACATACACACACACAGTCACACACACAGACACACACACACACACACACACACACACACACAGACACACACACACACACACACACACACACAGTCACACACACAAATGAAAGTGCTAGGCCAATGTGATTCTGATTTTTAAAAAAAGAGACAAATACACACAAACTTACACGACAAACAGCTGAGATATCTCCTAGGTTACCACAGAAAGAAAGAACAGCTGCTGGCACCTTTCAGCTCGGAGCGGCTTTTATTTTGAAAACCAACCCAAGCGACAAGGCGGTGGTGTGCCGCGTCGTGCCGCGCCGGCTTGACGTGCCTGCTGGCGCTGATGGCGGCGGGGCTGGCGGAGGGGTCGCAGCGCGAGGAGGGAGAGCGAGGAGGCGGGGAACCGGAGAAACCGAGAGAGGAGGCCCCGGCGGCGCCGAGCACCGACCCCACCGACTCACACCGAGAAATCTCCCCGAGAAAAGCAGCAGCAAGGCCCGCAGACCGGCACAGAGGGGGACGGACGGATGGATGGAGCGGTACGGCTGTGCTTTTGTTTATTAGATTCCGGGGGGATTCGTCTGCAGGCTGGGTAAATATATACATACATGCATACAATGTACTGCGTTCAGTCAGTACACAGAATACTGCTTTCAGGTATTTTAGTCTTAAATAACGCCACAATGTGTGTGTGAATGTACGCGGATGTAATATTTACGCAGCGTGTACACATTTGGCCTCTCATGCATTTTATTATCAATAGCGGTTTCTATGTGGGGAGACAAGAGGAGGGGGGAGGGGGGGGGGGTGCAGGGAGCCAATAGGATCACACTTTATTTCATACATGTATTTAATTTCACAGTTTTTGTTTTTGACTATCAAACAGGTAAACTTGTTAGATGTCTTCTCTCCTCCGGGACAGGAAACTCAATATCTTTGAGTTTTCAAACATTTGAGGACGTCGTCTTTGGCTGTTTTGGGGGGAAACATCTGATCCATGTTTTTCAACATTTTCTGACATTTTTGAGACCCAATAACTAACTAACTAACTAACTAACTAACAACTAATCCACATTCATCCAGACAATATAATCCACACATGAATCCGTCGTTACGTAGAAATAAACAATAAACTCTTTGCTCACAAGTTCAACATTCATCAACTTAATAAAAGGTGGTGAAGTGTTAAACTTGTATTCCTACAGCTCTTCATTAAAGTGCCCATATTATGAAAAAAAAAAATCACTTTTTCTGATATTTGGGGTGTTATTTTGCGTCTCTGGTGCTTCCACGCACACACAAACTCGTAAAAATAACCATCCATGTTGTTCTGAGTGAGATACGGTTTCTGGATGATTCCTGCCTTCAGTCTCCGGGTGAGCTGGTCAACATCTGCACGACTTGTTACGTCAGCAGCCGAGACGAGGTGGCTAACCGCTCGTTCTCAATGGCAAAACACTGCTACAACACTAGGGCGACTGGGACAGACCCTAAAATGTCCCGGTTTACACCAACCACTATGAAATGGTCCCGGTTGTCAGCGATTACACAGCCGACGTGGTGTTATTACAGACCGATCATTAACCACTCCCTCCAGAAAAACGTGATTATGCGATCGCATAATTCAACGCATAATCAGCCGAAGTCCGCATATTTATTTTTTTCAAATACGCCGCACTTTCACCATAACTTGCCGATTTCCGCGCAACATATGCGGGGCTTGCATGATTTCATAATCTCCGCATTTTCGTTGCAAAAAAGTCACATATATCTCAGCAGGAAGATGAAAAATGTTGCGTTTACTTCACACGAGAGCAGCCATTTTCCTGTTGCCATGGGAACGTTATGAAGTGATGTAATTTCTCCTAGTGAGAACACGGTGTTGGGGGGGAATCACTTTGTTTTCTCTTTTTCATCAAACCGCAGTTTTTGCAAGTTCCCGCAATTTCATTGCATAAAGTTGCATAAATATCCCGCATATTCCATCACATTTATTAAGAAAACGTGCCGCATAATCATGGATTTTTGCCCTCAACAATCACAAAAAAACTCTTTTCTGGAGGGACTGGTTAACTACACCCATGTAGAAAGACTAATAAAGCGTCCAGCGTGTGTGTGTGTGTGTGTGTGTGTGTGTGTGAGGTGAGATGTCTCACTCTGTAGCTAAAACAGAGAGCTCAACACACAGGGTGAAAAGAGGAGCTGCAGCAATGTGCAGTACAACAAAAACATGGTGTTTTCTGAAAATTAAACTATGTAAACATATTCTGGTACAACCTGTAAATACAATTATGAACCTGAAAATGAGAATAATATGAGATCTTTAAAGGTTAGGGACCTGGTGGTTGGATCAACGGAAGTACACTTCCAGGATAAAGTCATTGGATGTCAGGCTTAGTCCCGCCCCCTTCCTCTCGCTGTGTGTGCACGTGTGTGTGTGTGTGTGTGTGTGTGTGTGTGTGTGTGTGTGTGTGTGTGTGTGTGTGTGTGTGTGTGTGTGTGTGTGTGTGTGTGTGTGTGTATGTGTGTGTGTGTGTGTGTGTGTGTGTGTGTGTGTGTGTGTGGCCGTTCCCAACAGAGAGGGAGCATTGTGTCGGCTCGCGGTTTGAGCCGCTGCAGTGATGAATATCAAACAGGACAGTTA
>JALJEH010000070.1:20000-45000 GCA_023631565.1 Gymnocephalus cernua | reverse complement strand
CGCTAAAGACACAGGGTAGCCAGCAGCTTGACTTTTCCAGACACCATGGCCAAAATGTCTAAATCAAAAATTCACTCAAATTATGGATTCACAGAATTATGACACCCCTTTACCGGTATATTGAAAAACAACTAATTTACTTAAATCAATGACAGCAAGTTTCTTTGAAATGAGCTGAGCACTTTGATGTATTCTGTTTGGGTTGTAGGATGAAATGCACAACACAACACAACTCTGAGCACAGTAACAACTAATTGTTTGCTCATGGTTTCATGAATTTTAGATGAATAATGTGTGTGTGTGTGACTCACCCCTGTAGCTCCAGTTGTTCCTGTGACTCCTGCTGCCCCTCCTCTCCGTGTAGCTCCTCCCTTTCGGCACCCATCACGTATGAGACTGACACAAGCCACGCCACCACGCCTGGCGAGGCCACGCCCCTCACTTTTGATGTCACTTTGGAAACCATCTCCGCCGCTGCAACCTGTTTGGAGGTAAATGAAACACGATTTGTTTCTGAGAGGATGGTTGGCACGGTGGCCATTGACATCGGTGAAGAAGACGCTAATGGAGCACAGCAACCCGATTCCACTGATTCATCGGTTCCCAACCAGGCTGTTACTGTGGCGGTTGTTACCAGGGCGGCCTCCCCTCAGCCTCTGCCCTCTCCCGGGACAGAGGTGGCTCTTTCTGTTCTAACTACATCTCCCATGAAGCAACAGCTCGACCTCGCACCGTGTACCCCACTTGTCAGCCCAATTACACTCCCTAGTCCAAGTGTTGTTGACACAACACTCCCCTCCATCCAGATAATAAGCATTGAGGGTCCAGCTGAGGGCCCCGAAACTACCCCTGCCCCAAAAATCACCTCAATGTCAGGCCCTCCTACCCCAACAGCTTGCACTTCTGACAGCCCCACAGAAACCCAAACCCTTGTTCTAACAAGAACTTTTGATACTGCCACCATTTCTAGTAGCCCAACCTCATTAATGTCCCCAGATGATAGAAGAACTTTGACCCTGATAACAAGCTCTGCTAGTCTCCCAACCTCAGACCCAAATCCTAGCCTTGTTCCGATCCCGGCACCTTCAAACCTTACCCAAGCTCCTGCCACAGTTCCTTCAAACCTTACCCAAGTTCCTTCCCCAGCACCTTCAAACTTTACCCAAGTTCCTTCCCCTGTACCTTCAAACTTTACCCAAGTTCCTTCCCCAGAACCTTCAAACTTTACCCAAGTTCCTTCCCCAGTACCCTCAAGCTTTACCCAAACTCTAGACCCAGTATCTTCAAACTTTACCCAAGTTCCTGCCACAGTTCCTTCAAACTTTACCCAAGTTCCTTCCCCTGTTCCTTCAAACTTTACCCAAGTTCCTTCCCCTGTTCCTTCAAACTTTACCCAAGTTCCTTCCCCAGTACCCTCAAGCTTTACCCAAACTCTAGACCCAGTATCTTCAAACTTTACCCAAGTTTCAGGTCCAATACTTACAAACCATACCCAAGCTCCTGCTCCAGTACCTTCAAGTCTTATCCAAGTACCAGAACAACTACCTTCAAACATTACCCAAGTTCCAGATCCAATACCAACAAACCTTACCCAAACTCCTGTTCCAGTATCTTCAAACTTTACCCAAGTTACCGACCCAATTCTAACCCCCCTTACCCAAACTCTAGACCTGTTACCTACAAATCTTACCCTCGTGTCAAACCTACAACCTAAAATAGTCCTAGACTGTGAAACTAATCCCATTACACCTGCACATTCAAACGTTATCCTTGCTACAGATGCTCCTACACTAGCCCATTGCCTGGTTCCTCCCAGCCCAACATCAGGCTTGCCCCAACACCCAGAGTCTGTTGCTGTTCTTGTAGCTTGTCTCGATCCAGCTGCAGTACCAGCTGATTCAGGTCCTTCTCTGGTCCTGTATCAATCGTCAGAGTCAGTTGGCTCTAGATCAGGTCCACTGCCTACTCCTGCCCCAGTGCTCACACATGCATCCTCCTCTTCCTCTTCCTCCTGCCCAGCCATAACCATAGACTCAGAATCTTCTTACACCACCCCTGCAGCCTTTTCTCCATCCTTGACCCCATCCCTTCCTTCTCCTTCTTCCCTTCCCACCTTTCCAGCCCTGTCTTCTACTTCCCTCCCGGCCCCAGCTTTACTCCTTGACCCCCTCAGTGCTCTGCACCAGTCCAACAAAGGTGGATCCTCCTCTGGCCATGCTTCCTCCCTCTCCCCCTCGCCTCGGGCTACTCAGTCCCCTCCGAAACAAACTCTCTTTTCCCCCTGCGTGGATATCTTTGAACCGGGACCTCCGAGCTGGGAGGAAGGAGAGGAGGAACAGGAGGAGGAGGACAATGACGATGATGAAGATGAGGACATGGGAGCAGATGAGAGCCAGTATAGACATCGGCGACTTACCGGTGACTCTGGCATCGAGGTGTGCAGGTGTCGGGTGGAGGAGGAGGATGAGGAGGAGGAGGAAGAGGAAAAGGAGGTGAGGGAAAGGAAGGAGGATGGCCAGAGAGGAGGAAGAGGAGGGGAGAGGGATACAAAAGGAGGTGGAAACACTGATCTCCATGACAGCGTGGACTGCCCTGCCAGAGGCCAGGTCACCACAGGCGAAGGACTTATACTGTGCAACGCCACGCCAACGCCAACGTCCGAGGACAGTTGCAAAATCGCCATTGTCATGGAGACCGTGTGATTGACGGAAGTTGTCGGATCCAATAATTGGTCACCCAGACAAGGGATGAAGTTAATGATGGCGTCCACCCTTGAAACGGCTTTTTGAGATTGGTCTGTAACCGCGGAGGTTTTGAACACACATGATTGTAATTGTGGATCAGTTACGTCACGTTAATAACGTTGTCGGACCAGCATAGGTGTTAGGAAGTTAGGAAGAGATTCTACAGGAAGCACTAGATCATTACAACATGGTTTCCTCAACTGTTAGTTGGGATAGTTTAGTCAGATGTGGTTTGGGGAGATTCTGCACGGCGAGTGGAGAGGCATTCACTCAGATTGCAACTACAACAAGACAAAACTGGTGTCAGCAGTTTGGAAAATGTCAAGAAAAACTATGACACCTGGTCCCCATTTTGATCCTAACAGAAGTTTTACAGTTAACACAAAGCCATCCACCATTACGTAACTAGGGAGAGTTGTTTACGAAGCAGTGGCTATGAACCGAAAGCTAGCTGAAGCAGCTTGTTGTGACATGTCTGCAGATCCATCCAGTAATGTTCTCAGTCAGAGTTAACAGTCTAATGAAGGACATCTGTTTGTGGAGGTTAAGGTGACATCACTCCCTAGGTCTCACGGACACACACAGATGTGTTGAATTAATTTCCTTATACATTAAAACAATGGCCATGATCTTTTAAAGGGGCACTCCACTAATTCTACACACATACGTAGTTTTCTTTTTAACCCAAAGCGTGTGTTACGAACAGGTGCATTTACCAAGCAGGAAGGGGCTAATGAAATATGCTATTTAAGTTGCATTATGGGTAAGTGTGGGCTCCAGTGTTTTTGGAGGATGACCCATACTGGAAACTAAAACCTCGGCTTCTTCTCAGCTTAAATTTTGACCATTTTTGTTAAAATCTGTCACCTAACTTGGTAGTGCAATACAGATTTTTGGAGTGCTCCTTAAACCGGCATTATTTAGATATCCACTAAGCTAATGTGGGGGTTAATGTCATGTGGGAATTACGTTACTTACAGTGGTGCAGTCTACGTAATACGCAGGTATACGCCATATACCCACTTACAAAAGTGCGAGGATACGTAACATTTTGGCCATAAATTAACCCTGTCTGTATTGCGAGTAACCTAGGAACAGCAACACAGTTACTTGACTGTCATTCTCTGTGCAAACATGAAATTAACTAATGTAAAATGAAAGCCAACTCAAACTACACTCATCATTTTCGTAAGCCTGCCCCTGAAGCTACTGCAGCTTCAGGTAAAACTGCAGCAGACGTTAACGTTACAGAAACTACAGAAAACGAACCAGGCGAGGCTGATGCTTTACGCGGTAAGGTCACAAAACACGTATGGGGTTGTCGCTCTGGGACAGGAGCGAGAATGAGGCTGGGAGGGAAAAATCACAGCATACTCACTACCAAAAAACTAGACTACACCACTGGTTACTTATCAGTTACCGACTTGTAAAGAGAGCTCACGTCAACATCCAATTCGTCATTACAACTGGGAGAAATCTCTGAAATCCAGCTTTGCGCTTAATAATGCAGAAGTTCCCGAAAAAGCAATCAAATATTGATGCCTCGCATCAACTAAAAGCATTGTTTAAACGCTAATCTAATGGATATAATCCAACATTGCTATCCACCACAGTGTTGTTTTAACCCTTACACAACCAATTCTGCAATTATACATCCGCCCACGAGCGGTCCAATGACGTTAACGCTCAGAAGTCGTAAACATGGGAATCCTTCCCTTTGCTACCTTTTCTCCCACATTAAACATGGTCATCATCAGAGGGCGCGTTATGCAGAAATGACGCTTCTTTTCTTGCGTCTTGTCTGTCATCAAGAAAATAACTTTAAATAGTTGAGCAGAAGACACCTCGCTCGTCTTCGGCGATGACGGAGGTTTTGGAAACGTGCCGGGGACAAACTGGCTGTTTTGGAAACGAATCGACTGATGTGGGTGGATGATTCACTCTGACTGACAGAGGGAAGGCTGATTCATTTATAAGAAGGGACATTTTGATGAAGAAGTCTGTCAGGAGAGCTGAATTAGGTGGGTAGTTTATAAAAAAAAAAGGGAAAGACAGATTCACAGATTTGATGTGTTCATGGCAACCTGATCCCGTAAGGAAGGTTTTTAGGGTTTTCTGTGCGTCAGTCATCGGCCGAGAAAAGCTTTTGCATAAATAGGAATAAACAATGGCCGCTTTTAGACAGAAACAAAGCACCACACAAAAGAAACAAGAACACGTCACCATTCCCGTCTTTGTCTCGTTCTCTGGAGTTGAGGTCAGATACAACAATACGTTGTAGACACCAAACAATCAGTCTAAACTCTGCAATATTCCCTTTCGCTTTGTGCATCTCTCCATTCATAGAAACGTTGCTTTTTTATCATTCAGAACCCTCAATTTAACTGGAGTCCACGTTAAATTCAAGCTATTTTTAGGGCCTTAAAAATGACAACAACCTCAATCCTGTTATATAGAATAAGCAAACAAGCAATTTAGGAATTATGTATAGCCCGTTGATGGACAGATTGATGGACGTGTCGATATATTTTGTGACAGAAAGACCTAAAGGTAGAGAACTATATTTTGTCAATGATAGAGAGTTACTTACATTTGTGTAGTACATGTTGGTGTATTTCCAATCACTTTAAAATTACTAGAGAGCAATATTTTTCATCAGCAAGAGTCTGTGTGTAAATACCCCCCCCCCCAAAACAAAAACTGCTTCAGAAAGCATTGATAGCTAAGCAATGGGTTGTCATTGTTGGGTATAAACCTAGTTAAATTCAGTTTAGGTGACTGTCACGTTTTAATTTAAAACATGCCACACTGGTGCGGGTGGTTTTAATATGGCTGTCCTCGAATTAAGAAATTCTTAGTCGACTAACTCTCATATGATTTTGTCGACTAATCGATTAGTCGATTTAATCGACAGAGCTGTGCTCTTTGAGAGCTGGTTAAGACTGAAATTAATCCTGCAAAAGCACCTTTAAATCTTGTGTTCACCAGAAATGTTCTCATGAGTTGCTTGGAAATGAGTAATTAAGCACGAATAAGCATAAAAAATGACTTATCGACTAAAGAAATCTTAGTCGACTAAGACCAAAACCACCAATTAGTCGACTAATCGACTAAGAGGGGGCAGCCCTAGATTGCAATGCATCTTTGGTCGATTACATTACATTACTGGACAAACTTAAAAATGCATCAGGATGAAAATGCAAATTGAATCTTCCGAAGATCCGTTTAAAAAAGAAAGAAAATAAAATTCCTGCAAGCACGTTTCATCTCTGCATTCGGTTGATTGGTCGACGTTTCCGTCAAGAGGACAGAAAGGTCCCCGGAACCGTCATTTTATTTTCTATCTTTTTGAGACAGTGTAATGATTATAAGGGCTCGTGCAAAAGAGTCTTTTCCAACACACTTCACGGAGGTACGCCATCACACATTTGTGTATACTTCCAATTGTGCCAGACTTGATATTCTACTTTTATATGAAAACATTGTTATTAATTCCATAAACTGCTTTTCCAAAAATCCAGTTTCAACAAGAAATACCCCACGTTGTTAGCCTGGGAAAACCCTGACGAACGTCCGGCAAATTTAAGATTTGCTCTGCAAGTCCGTCTGGCCAAGAGCCCATTCAAGACCATTATCCAGTCCCTCCAGAAAAACGTGATTATGGGATCGCAGAATTCAATGCATAATCAGTCAAAGTCCGCATATTTATGCGGGGGCCGCATTTTTTCAAATACGCCGCACTTTCGCCGCATAAATTGCCGATTTCCACGTAAAATATGCGGGGCTTGCTTTATGATTTCATAATCCCGCATTTTCGTTGCAAAAAAGGTCACAAATATCTCAGCAGAAAGATGAAAAATGTTGCGTTTACTTCACGCAAGAGCAGCAATTTTCCCCTGTTGCCATGGGAACGTTATGAAATGACGTAATTTTGCCTACTGAGAACACGGTGTTGGGGGAATCACTTTGTTTTCTCTTTTTCATCAAACCGCAATTTTTGCAAGTTCCCGCAATTTTTGCAAGTTCCCGCACTTTTTGCAAGTTCCCGCAATTTTTGCAAGTTCCCGCAATTTTTGTAAGTTCCCGCAATTTTTGCAAGTTCCCGCAATTTCATCGCATAAAATTGCATAAATATCCCGCATATTCCATCATATTTTTTAAGAAAACGTGCCGCATAATCAAGGATTTTTGCCCGCAACAATCACAAAAAGAAATCAGGGTTTTTCTGGAGGGACTGCTTTCCAAATCGAGGCACCAATCACAACCGTTGAGGCGGCTTTACACGATGACGATAGCGCAGCGACGGCGAGCAGCTTCTTGTTTACATTCAACATGACGGCCACCGAAGCGCAGCGACCTGTTGGTGCCGCTGCCACGTCACTGTCCGAAGGGTCTGGGGTCAACCAGGCTACAACATTGTTGTACCAGGATGTTGTCTCCTATCATTGGGACTAAAAATTGGAGTGTAAAAGTCAGACGCGTCTTACCTTTTTTATTTCCTGTCACATTTTCTTACACCTGCTCCCACAAAGTGCACTTGATTTTTCTATTTTCTTTTTACAGCTGTTAATGTAAGCTGTGTTAGAGAGTCTCACAAATGTGTGTTGTTCCAAACCGGATGTCCGAGCGTGTTGGAAAAGACACCAGAGAGTAAAGTCTGACTAACCTTAAGCCAATGACAGAAAGAGTGCGCAGTGAGATCAGATTGTACAGAAACTAGGAACGTTCAAATGTTGTTGTTTTTAGAAAGTAAAGACACAGGAAGTTGAGGCAATATAATCTCGGAGGAAAGTGTTCCCTGTCGAACTTACGTGAACTGCAGAGAACGGGTAACCCAACGATTGTCTCAGTCACAAGTCATTAACTTTTTAGAGTCTCACTGATCCTTAAACCCTGTGTCCATGCTGCATTACAACACGGACTTCACGCACTTCACTACACATTTGTTGCATGGACGATGGGTATAACTGTGACAGAGCTACCTGTACGGATACCCATGATGGACAAAGCTATGTTGGACCTCATTATGACATAAGCAATGTCCTGCTGTCCATGGAAAGGATGTGACTTTGACTACAGTGGCAGCAACCGAGCCGACAGTCTCTATGTCAAACTCCGATTGACAGCTGGATGTATTCCACACGTCTTGGTAGTCAGTTTGGAAACCAACGTGCACAAGCTTGGATTCATACATCGATGGATAACAATGATCCAATATTTTTTTTTATTTTGTATTTTTTTTTTAAAACCTTTTGTGTCTAAACCCACAGATATAGGAATCTGGTTTTGAGCCGATGTGGACTCAAGCAGATTCTCCAATGGCGTTGAGAACGACACCTTGTTCGATTGAATCCAGGCCAAATTTGCGCCTGTGGACCGCAAAAGAGGCGTACAAGTTCGTAGAGGCTCGAAGGACCACCTCGAGGAAGCTCGAAGGACCACCTCCAGGAAGCTCGAAGGACCACCTCGAGGAAGCTCGAAAGACCACCTCGAGGAAGCTCGAAGGACCACCTCGAGGAAGCTCGAAGGACCACCTCCAGGAAGCTCGAAGGACCACCTCGAGGAAGCTCGAAGGACCACCTTGAGGAAGCTCGAAAGACCACCTCGAGGAAGCTCGAAGGACCACCTTGAGGAAGCTCGAAGGACCACCTCGAGGAAGCTCGAAGGACCACCTCGAGGAAGCTCGAAGGACCACCTCCAGGAAGCTCGAAGGACCACCTCGAGGAAGCTCGAAGGACCACCTCCAGGAAGCTCGAAGGACCACCTCCAGGAAGCTCGAAGGACCACCTTGAGGAAGCTCGAAGGACCACCTCCAGGAAGCTCGAAAGACCACCTCGAGGAAGCTCGAAGGACCACCTCGAGGAAGCTCGAAGGGTGATGCCGAGCCGTTGATGTTGTGGTTGATGGTGTTTTTTTGTTTACCTGAACTAATAAGGTTATATATCTCCATGGTTACCGAGTGCCATTTCTACTTGACAACTGTTACTACTTAGCATTAGATAGAGCGGTTCTCGCTCTGTGTGGGTGTGGACTTTCGAACCAGAGTGACTGTTGTCTAATGTTGTCTAAAATCTGTCCGTTTGTTGCAGCTCAGGTTCCCAAAGGCTCTGCAGCTCTGAGATCGGCCTCGTAAAAGGGAAACACAACCGGGTTTCTGGCGTGATATCCAACGCCAGTTCATTCAGGATTCTATCTAAAGATCCTCACAGTACCAGCAGAGTGTTGACATCTTCTGGACGGGTTGACCAAACTAAACCGTGGGCTTCCTGGTGTCTATAGACCTTTTCAATGGAATTCCATTGCTAGGCAACAGCCTGGCCCCTTGTTAACTTCCTGTCAGATGATGCCATTCGCATACACTGCAACAGGAAATCAACTTGGGTCCATTTACAATGTTTATGTTTACATCTGTGAAAAGGTCTATATCCACGACGTGGATAGCTCGTGATAGCTGCCGTTTGCCCCTCTTTTTGGCCGGATGTTCGTCTCCTTCCTCTGTCTCTGTGTTGGCGTTCTAACCTCCGGCTGATTTGTGAGGACTCTGGTTAACTGCTCCTCAGATCTCTGCAGGGTAAATCCAGACAGCTAGCTAGACTATTTGTCCAATCGGAGGTTTCTGTTGCACGACTAAAAACTACTTTTGAACGTACACATGTTCCACCAAAACAAGTTCCTTCCAGAGGCTATTTAGCAGAGGCACCGTGGCTCCGTCCGGCGCTTAGCGCCGCCCATGACGATTGTAATTGGTTTAAAGAAACGCCGATAAACCAGAGCACGTTTCTCTCCCATCCTGTAATGTTGTGTGGACTAGTCAGACCTTCCTCCGCAGCGCTGTGGAGGAAGGTCTGGCAATGAGAGACTGCTTCGGTGGAAATAATGTCCGCCTTCAATAACTTCTTCTCCTGTGACCAGAGAAAGAACCCAGTCGTTTTTTTTAATAATTGGTTGAAATGATCTACAGAGTTACCAGCACTGATATTATGCTCACTTCTACCAGCTGAATGGAAGAAGGTCCCATCTGTTCTCTGGATGAATCACGGGAATCTGAAGTAAAAGTAGACACGGCAGGTCGGTTGGGGGGAACCTCGTCAGAACTCGTGAGTCACAAATTGATGATACAAACGCAACAGTCAGTCCGTTTACATGCACACCAATACTCCACTATTATTCAGAATATGACAGTATTCAGAATGTCATACAGGTCATGTAAACAGCACATTCCAGGTTGGTTATCCAGAATGAGGCCTTTCTCTGAATATAGCATTAATATAGATCAAGACACGTGTGATATTCTGGTATTATTCGGGTTTTAGATGCATTCTTTGGACATGTATACAGCACATTCGGAATATGCATCTCAATCTGGGTTTTTACCGCAGAGTTTACGGCCTCTTATGGTCAGCTCTGTGCGTTGCTGTGGTTGCTGTACACAAACTAACAAGCCAACAGTTTGCGAGGCTGCAGACCCGATAAAAAGGAGAAACACGGCTACTTTCAAACATTATCAAAGGCTTGGATATCAACAGGTTTTTGGATATGAGACGACCTTTTTGAATAAGGTTGTTGAAGGAATGAAAGAGGGACGCTGTGTTGACACGCTCCAACAAGTCCGCCGCCGCTGGAGAACTTAAAAAAAAAAATCTTATTTTGCACGGCTGCATGTAAACGGGAATATTAGTGGAACATCCGCTTTCAATAGCCACGTAAACGGCTCAGAGCAGCTTCACTAACGGCCACACTGGAAAATGCGAATCACATCGAGGGCCAGACATGTTTAGTTTATTGACATGCTTTTATTTTGAAAATGTCAAATATCTTTGACTGTATTATTGCACGTCTTATGCAGTCTTCTCATTTGCAGTTTGGTCGACATTAAGTGCCCAAAAAAGTCATCAAATAAGTAACTTAGCCAATTAAAGAAAAAAAGCGCCAAAAAATGTCCGAAAAAGTGGCAAAAAAGCGCCAAAAGCATCGGCAAAAGTGACAAAAACTTCAGAAAAAGCGCCCCAAACGCTGTAAAAGCTACAAAAACTAGTTGGGCCTTTATTTATTGTGAACCTAAGTTGACATGCAGGGCCGATCAAAATCTGCGAGGGGCCCGGATTTGGCCCGCGGGCCTCGAGTTTGACACGTCTGGCTTAGAGGAATATCGACTTTTTCGGAATAAGGGCAAAAAAACTGGAATATTATGTGCATGTAAACGTAGTCGGTGGCGAAAGAGAGTAGACGCTTCCAACGTTTGTTAGTTTATAGCAAGGCGCCAACACTGCCGGGGTCGGGGGTCAATTGTTGAAGTTCCTGAGACTCAAGAGGTCAACACATCTGGTGCTGTGAGACATTTAAAGGCTCTTTAGGGTTAAAGTCTTCTGCCAACTGACTGATGAAAGCTTGGACCATCTCCCTGAACACGAGGCCGATGTTAGCGCCGGCCTAACGTTTGGAAACGCCGTCTTCGTCTCGTTTTGTTCAAAGATCCGTTGAGTCACCGAGTTTTTCCTCAAATGTTAGTGGATGGAAACTTTCACAGAGAGTCCTCGCTGATGGAAGAGTTTCACCCTCTTGACTGGATTCACATTGACAGGTCAGACTTGGTTTTAAAGGCGCCCCGTGGACTCTGTCACCGTGGTTACCTTGTTTCAAGCCATTCTAGCGCGGCGTAGAAAGCCTGCAGGAAGACTCGGCTCGATTTGTGCCAGTTCTCGTTAGTATTCAACCAGCTAAGCTGCTTGACTCTGATTGGCTAACAGTCATTTTGTCAGATTTTTTTAGTGTTTCTTTAAATGTTTTTGTAAAATTTTTAACAATTTGTTTTTAATCACCTTTGGCGATGTTTTATTAATTAACAATTTTTTTGTCATTTTTTTTCCAAACTTTTTGTCACTTTTTTCCAATATTTTGTCATTATTTTCCAATTTTTTTGTCATTTTTTGTCACTGTTTTTTAACAAGTTTTTGTCATTTTTTCCTTTTTTTTGTCACATTTTTCAAATTTTTTTCATTTTTTGTCATTTTTATCCAATTTTTGTCACTGTTTTTTTTTTATCAAGTTTTTGTCATTTTTCTGATTTTTTTTTGGTGTTTCTTTAAATGTTTTAACAATGTGGTTTAAATCACCTTTGGCGATGTTTTTGATGGGGTTTCTTTTTACTTTTTTTCCAAAAAAAAAGGTCACTTTTTTCAGCGTCCAACGTCCTTTTGTCCTAGTAATAGAAGATATAGAAAGTTTTGGGGTTAAATGTAAATGTAACTAACTAGTTTGTGTACGCTGTGTGCAGGAGGACCTGGTGTTGAGGAGGACTCTCATGCTGTTGGGTCTGGCCGTATTCTCGGTGTTCTTCAGTTACGTTATTGGTCATTTCACCCAAAAACAAGAATACGGTGAATCTTAGAAGTGGCGTTTCCGTCCTAAATATGCTTTTAAACTAAAGTTTGACTCACGTACATTCACAAAAACACCCTAGGATGTATTTTGGCGAGAGTTACGCTTTAACCATCGGGTCGTGTTCCCGTCGACCTGCATCTTTGTGTTTTTCTGGGTCAAAGTTTCAACATTTTGTTGTTATTTTTCTATACTTTTCTCGATGTTTTTTGTTAATTTTATTCCATTTTTTGTCACTTTTTGTGGCATTTTTTTAAATTATGTTTTTATTAATTAACATTTTTTTGTCATTTTTTCCCAATTTTTTTGTCACTTTTTTCCAATTTTTTTGTCACTTTTTTTTCCATTTTTCTTTCCAATTTTTTTGTCACTTTTTTCCAATTTTTTTGTCACTTTTTTCCAATTTCTTTGTCACTTTTTTTCCATTTTTTTCCAATTTGTTTGTCACACACTAACTAGTTTGTGTACGCTGTGTTTCCCTTGGGTGAGAGTGAACCGCCGGCTGCTCGAGATATCGGCACATTATATAACAACCGATCCTGATTTAAAATGTGAACCCAGTCAACGTTCGGAGTTTGGCGTCGTCGAATGTTTCCCATTTCGTGTCTTTCGTTGACTTTCCGCCTGTTTTCCGTGAGCGGACTGGAAGGTTTCCTCCGTCTGGAGGTTTTCACCTCGTCGTCTCGTCTCTTCCGTCCTTCCTGTCTGCATGAGGCGTCTGCCGGAGGAGTCGAAGGGGAAGCGGAGAAGAGATCTTTAGGAACCCCCCCCCCCCGTTAATATTATGATGATAACAATGCTAATTATTAGTGATGCTAAATGAATAGTGAGTGTGTGTGTGTGTGTGTGTGACATAACTAAACCAGCCTGTTCTAAAAGTGTGTGAATATATACTGAATAAAAACTGTTAAATCTGCCACCTGTCTGTCTGTCTGTCTCTCGTTCGTACAGAAGAAACAAACATTCATCTTCCAGCTCGATTACTTTGAAGGTGCTCTAAGCCGGGGATCTTCAACAGGGGGTCCGAGACCCCTAGGGGGGTCCTCAGAGTCAATGCAAAGGGGGGGGGGGGGGGGGGGCTCCAAATTATTGTTAATTTGAGTTTATTTTTAATGAACCCAACATATTATTAGCAAATATTCACTCCCTCCAGAAAAACACGATTATGTGATTGCATAATTCAATGCATAATCACCATTTTTTCAAATACGCCGCACTTTCGTCGCATAAATTGCCGATTTCCGCGCAAAATATGCGTGTCTTGCATGATTTCATAATCCCCGCATTTTCGTTGCAAAAAAGTCACATATATCTAGGGTTGGGTACCGAAACTCGGTGCCAGTAGGTCCCCGGTTCCGACGTAAACGGTAGTAACGAGACCGAATAAGAACGAAAATGTCGGTGGCTGACTTTCCACTACACTGGACAGCAGGTAACGTTAGCCTAGCGTTAGCTAGCAGCGTGATTAAACACGGTTAACATGCTGACAGGTGACGTTAAACAGTGTAAAGTGTGACTGTATATCAACAGTCTGCTCTGCAGCGCAGCAGCTGCCGACGTCGGAAAAACACAGACGGTGCGTTCACTGAAACTGGTAACCTACAGCCTCGCGGTGCATTCACTGAAACTGGTAACCTACAGCCTCGCGGTGCATTCACTGAAACTGGTAACCTACAGCCTCGCGGTGCATTCACTGACACTGGTAACCTACAGCCTCGCGGTGCATTCACTGAAACTGGTAACCTACAGCCTCACGGTGCATTCACTGAAACTGGTAATTGTTTGGTTTTGGTTGGTTATTGTAAAAAAACCTTTTCCCATCCGGTTGTTGTTTTTGTCGTTCAACAGCAATTTACTGGTGAAATAAGTTATTGTGTATTATAAGTTATAGTTATTACATTACTATTAAATCATTTAATTTTGACCATATGGCCTTAGTAATAAACAACGTGTCCTTAATGTCACCGACTGTTGTTTAGTCGGCCGATCCTTCTTGTTTCTTCTTCTTTTTTAAAAACTTTCTTAAAGAGTACCGGTTTGGGCACCGGCACCGTTTTAAAAGTACTGATTTAGCACCGGTAGCAGAAAAAAACCCAAACAATACCCAACCCTACATATATCTCAGCAGAAAGTTGTTGATGTGTGTTGCGTTTACTTCACACAAGAGCAGCCGTTTTCCCCTGTTGCCATGGGAACGTTATGAAGTGACATCATTTCGCCTAGTGGAGGGATCATTTTGTTTCTCTTTTTCATCAAACTGCAGTTTTTGCAAGTTCCCGCAATTTCATCGCATAAAACTGCATAAATATCCCGCATATTCCATCACATTTTTTAAAAAAACGTGCCGCATAATCAAGGATTTCTGCCCTCAACAATCACAAAAAACTCTGCGTTTTTCTGGAGGGACTGAATATTAATCCCCACATGATATATAGGGTTACTGGCCTATGTAAGGTAGTCACTATGGTAACCATCCACAGATACAAGCACTGGGCCACGTGTATTTACAGTATTCAGTATTCCATGCAAAAAAGGTACGTACATTGAAGGTTGGGAAGTGAGTCAGGAGACCGCAACAGATGAAGGAATCAGGTGATCTGGAATTCAAGTGGAGCTTTATTAACAAAGAACAAATCTGTCATGACATGAGACCATGTAAGATGTCCACAGCGTGGGCACCAAAGATGTCCTAACTTCTGTCTGTGGCGAGAGGTCTTATATACACGATTTTATCCTTCAACTTAAATAACTTGAGCTGACTTGTCATCCTATAGCCCTCAGACAATACCTTTTAGGGCGCTCTCTGTGAATAAACTCAGTTACCTGATGCTCAAGGCATTTCTCAAAATAGCTGGAAGTGCTAGAGCTTGACACTTGAACTTACTACATGCTGAATTACAATAAAATATATCCTATCGTACATTATGAAGGCTTCAGCCTGCCCACATGTTACTGTAGGCCCAGTTTAATATGCAACTTCATTTTATACAATATATGTAGCAGGGGGTCCCTGATCCGTCTCTCTTCCAGTTAGGGGGTCCCTGATCCATCTCTCTTTCAGTTGAGACCCCCGCTCTAAGCAACGCCACGCCGTTTCTTAGGCTACAACATTTTCATCATCGCTGCACGTGACGCTAGTTCCTTTAACTGTCTCTGGTTAACGCTACACTCAGCAGCAGCTAACGTTAGCCTTCCGCTAGCTAGCAGCCGGATTAAACGCGGTTAACATGCTAACAGCTAACGCTAAACGCCGTAAAGTTTGACTGAGTTTCTGCCGTAGACGGTGCGTTCAATGAAACTGGTAAACTACAGCCTCGCGGTGCATTCACAGTTATTGTAAAATACCATTTTGAATTTATTTCCTCAGCATATTAATTAGGTCATATTGTTTATTATTCATTGATTCATTTGAATTGAAATATTTAAAATACTTTCACAGCAAAAATTATGTATGCGATTAATTTAGAATAATTAATCACAGAGTCTAATTAATTTGATTACATTTTTTAATCGATTGACAGCCAATCGATTAAAAAATGTAATCGAATTATATAATAATAAAAAATGTAGTTAAATTAATTTCATATATATATATATATATGTGTGTATGTGGTCATTATTTGAACAGTGAAAATAATAATAAAAATATTTTTTAACTTTAATGTCACTAATGCTGCAAAAATTATGTATGCCATTAATTTAGAATAATTAATCACAGTCTGTAATTAATTTGATTACATTTGTTAATAGATTGACAGATATAACACGTATAAATCTTGGGCGACAGATGCCAACAAATACACAAAAAAATCTCTTTTGACCGTTTAACGCTTTCTACTTCTTCGTAAAACGTGTCGGACATCATCAGGATTTTTAATACATTTGTATTCATTCACATCTTTCAAAACATGACCTGCACAAAAGTCATTGTACCCAGCATGCACTTCTGAAAATGCACTTAAATACACAGATCCTCGCAAAAAGAAATCACACTATAATCAACTTAATTTCTTTCATTGCGTGATTTTTTTTTTCATTTTCACTGCGGGATTTTGTTGTCACTGTTTTCCAATTTTTGTCACTTTTTCCCAATTTTTTGTCAATTTTTCCAATTTTTTTGTCACCTTTTTCCAATTTGTTGTCAATTTTTCCAATTTTTTGTCAATTTTTCCAATTTTTTTGTCACTTTTTCCCAATTTTTTGTCAATTTTTCCAATTTTTTGTCAATTTTTCCATTTTTTTGTCACTTTTTTCCAATTTTTTGTCACTTTTTTCCAATTTTTTGTCAATTTTTCCATTTTTTTTGTCACTTTTTTTCCAATTTTTTGTCACTTTTTCCAAATTTTTTGTCACTTTTTCCCAATTTTCTTGTAACTTTTTTCCAATTTTTTTTTAAAAACGTGTCGGACATCATCACGCTTTTTAATACATTTGTATTCATTCACATCTTTCAAAACATGACCTGCACAAAAGTCATTGTACCCAGCATGCACTTATGAAAATGCACTTAAAAATACACAGATCCTCGCAAAAAGAAATCACACTATAATCAATTTAATTTCTTTCATTGCGTGATTTTCTTTTTCATTTTCACTGCGTGATTTTTTTGTCACTGTTTTCCAATTTTTTTGTCACTTTTTTCCAATTTTTTTGTCACTTTTTCCCAATTTTTTTTGGCACTTTTTTCCAATTCTTTTTTTAAAACGTGTCGGACATCATCACGATTTTTAATACATTTTTATTCATTTACATCTTTCAAAACATGACCTGCACAAAAGTCATTGTACCCAGAATGCACTTCTGAAAATGCACTTAAATACACAGACCCTCGCAAAAAAAATCACACTATAATCAATTTAATTTCTTTCATTGTTAATCATTTTTATAAAGAAAACAAGAATAATGATACAAACACGATCGTTCCCTCCGATATCGTGACTCGTATCGGGATCGCAACATCATTCAAAATAATCACAATTAGAGATGTTCTCCTCGTTTCCGTGCAGCCGTGGTTCTGGGGGAAGTTTTGAGTCCTCAAAGTGTCAGAAAATCTGCCAGATTCTGCTCCGCGTGTCGCGTAATTACACGTTTCCCGTCTTTTTTGGGGTTTGGCGCACAACTAGGCGAGCCAAAAAGCTTTAACTGATTGATATGCGGGCCGGATCACAGTCTGACGCGTGTGGTATAAGGGCTATCGACCCCCTCCCCTTGTCATTTGGCGCCGGCCTCCCACCCCGCCCTCGGAGTGACCACGACCTGATACGGTAGCGGCTGCAGGACGACGCCCAGCCGCCCCTGCAGGTTGGGCGGGGGAGCCCCGTGTGGCTGCGTGAAGCTCATTCGCTGCAGCAGCGAGGACAGGAAGAGGAAGAGCTCCAGCCGGGCCAACGATTCGCCAACGCAGACCCGAGGCCCCGCCCCGAATGGCAGGAAGCAGGAGGGCGTGGCCCGCTGGCCGTGGTCATCCAGGAAACGATCTGGAGAGAGGCGGGAAGACAGGGAGGGGGGGGTGTTATTTTTTCTAGTGTGTGTGTGTGTGTGTGTGTGTGTGTGTGCACGTGTGTGTATGTATCTATGTGTGTGTGTGTGTGTGTGTATCTATATGTGTGTGTGTGTGTGTGTGTGCGCCTGTGTGTGTGTGTATCTACAGTATATGTGTGTGTGTGTGTGTGTGTTACCTGGGTTGAAGAGGTCCGGTTTGTCCCAGTGTTCGGGGTCGTGGTGAATCGACCACATGTTGACCAAAACACGAGTCCCACGACGGACCGCGTGGCCGCCGATGCTACAGGACAGAAATAACTTCATTATTGATCTGACGATAACCGAGAAACCTTCCCTGAGTTTAATAAAACGTTTGTGTGAAGTGTGTTTGTGATCTAACGTTATTATTACGTATTAGCACGTTTAGAGCTCTCATGCTACGAAACAACAAACACAAAGTCAGGTAAAAGCTTGGACTGGCCAATGGGAAGGCGGCGTTACCTGCTGTCGGTCCTGGCGGTGTGCGGGATCAGCACGGGGCTGACCGGGCGGATCCTCATGCCCTCGTTGATGACGCAGTCCAGGTAAGGCAGCCGGCCGCGGTCCGACACGCACACTGCTCGCTCGCCGCCCACGTGCTCGTCCAGCTCCTTCTGCACGCGCTCCTGAACCTGCAGGGGGGGGGGGGGGGCGGTTTATGATTGTAACCGACGGTTTATTATGTCGTCTGGACGAAGGTTTGACAATAAAATAAAGCTTATGTGTGTTATGTAAATAAATGCGCATTTCTACATGTCCTCAAATGTCTTGTTTAAAACAGTGGAATATAAAGTTGTTTGTACCTCGGGGTGATGCAGCAGGTAGGCGAGGATCCACAGCAGCGTGGTGGACGTTGTCTCCACGCCGGCTCCGAACGCCTCTGCGGCTGTCATCAGGACGTGGTCGTCTGTAATCGTCTCTTTGGACCCGGAGGACGTCTGACTCGGCGTGCTGTCCGTCTTTCCCTTCAGCAAAGCGTCCAGGAGATCTCGGGGGTCGCCGTCACTCAGAGACGCCTGGAGACGGGGTGCATGAACACAAACAGGTTTTAGGGTTCATAAAGATACAGGGCCCTATCCTTTACCCGGCGCAGCGCAAAGCCCGAGCGAGGTGTGTTCAGGTGCATTCTTGGCGTGCTGGTCTAACAGGGAGGTGTGTTCAGGTGCATTCTTGGCGTGCTGGTCTAACAGGGAGGTGTGTTCAGGTGCATTCTTTAACAGCACATTAGTAAAATGCTCCGAGGCTCGTGCACAGCACGTGCACACTATGCTTGTTACACACACAGGGACGCACAGCAGCACACACACATGCAGAAGATTACTAATAAACATATTAGGGTGTAAATCCTCCATCATAACAGCAATGCTCCAAGGTCCAAACGCGCCTGGCTTTTAAAGGGAATGGGAGATGATCTCTGATTGGTTGATTGCATGTTACGAACAAAACACACCTCTGATTAATGAAGACACTAAGTACAACCCTTTAGAACCAGGCGCCCGGCACACGGACACTTTTTTCCACCGTCAAACTAAAAAAAAATGGACTTGGACACGCCCTAAACACACCTGTACCAGGCGCTTAGATCGTTAAAATAGGGCCCAAAGAGGTCTTAGGTTTTCACAACAAGATATTGACTCATTCAGAGATTTTCTTTGAGCCCCAAAGTTCCAAAAGATTGTTTTCATCTTAAAAAGTCACTATCTGGTTTGACACACCGTTTGACCTCATTATTAGAAAGCCCCCTCTCGTGTAATACAAGAGCTGTTGTTATGCTAAACAGCTCTTCTGTTTCTGTATCTATTGTTTATTTCAAATTTAACAACATCTACTGTTACTACCTAATTCCTATTCGGGACGTAACATATTTTGGGGGCTCGTCCGGGATCTGAAGGACTTCTGAAGATTGTTTGTTTAAGGACCGTAAGCATTGGCCTGAATGTTTTCAGACCATCGATTATTTATACTGTCTGTGATGTCTACACGGGACGTTATACTGTCTGTGATGTCTACACGGGACGTTACCTTGTGCTCGTCAAGTTTGCGAGACAGCAGTCGATCTCTGATGGTGATACAGTCTTTCAGTTTACTGAGACTCTTGTTAGGAAACACCTGAGGGACAGAGACAGACTGTTATAAAGACCTGAGGGACAGAGACAGACTGTTATAAAGACCTGAGGGACAGAGACAGACTGTTATAAACACCTGAGGGACAGAGACAGACTGTTATAAAGACCTGAGGGACAGAGACAGACTGTTATAAAGACCTGAGGGACAGAGACAGACTGTTATAAACACCTGAGGGACAGAGACAGACTGTTATAAAGACCTGAGAGACAGAGACAGACTGTTATAAAGACCTGAGGGACAGAGACAGACTGTTATAAACACCTGAGGGACAGAGACAGACTGTTATAAACACCTGAGAGACAGAGACAGACTGTTATAAAGACCTGAGGGACAGAGACAGACTGTTATAAACACCTGAGGGACAGAGACAGACTGTTATAAAGACCTGAGAGACAGAGACAGACTGTTATAAAGACCTGAGGGACAGAGACAGACTGTTATAAACACCTGAGGGACAGAGACAGACTGTTATAAACACCTGAGAGACAGAGACAGACTGTTATAAAGACCTGAGGGACAGAGACAGACTGTTATAAACACCTGAGAGACAGAGACAGACTGTTATAAAGACCTGAGGGACAGAGACAGACTGTTATAAACACCTGAGGGATGGAGACAGACTGTTATAAAGACCTGAGGGACAGAGACAGACTGTTATAAACACCTGAGGGACAGAGACAGACTGTTATAAAGACCTGAAGGACAGAGACAGACTGTTATAAACACCTGAGAGACAGAGACAGACTGTTATAAAGACCTGAGGGACAGAGACAGACTGTTATAAACACCTGAGGGACAGAGACAGACTGTTATAAAGACCTGAGGGACGGAGACAGACTGTTATAAAGACCTGAGAGACAGAGACAGACTGTTATAAACACCTGAGGGACAGAGACAGACTGTTATAAACACCTGAGGGACAGAGACAGACTGTTATAAAGACCTGAGGGACAGAGACAGACTGTTATAAACACCTGAGGGACAGAGACAGACTGTTATAAACACCTGAGAGACAGAGACAGACTGTTATAAAGACCTGAAGGACAGAGACAGACTGTTATAAACACCTGAGAGACAGAGACAGACTGTTATAAAGACCTGAGGGACAGAGACAGACTGTTATAAACACCTGAGGGACGGAGACAGACTGTTATAAAGACCTGAGGGACAGAGACAGACTGTTATAAACACCTGAGGGACGGAGACAGACTGTTATAAACACCTGAGAGACAGAGACAGACTGTTATAAACACCTGAGGGACAGAGACAGACTGTTATAAAGACCTGAGGGACGGAGACAGACTGTTATAAAGACCTGAGGGACAGAGACAGACTGTTATAAAGACCTGAGGGACGGAGACAGACTGTTATAAAGACCTGAGGGACAGAGACAGACTGTTATAAACACCTGAGGGACAGAGACAGACTGTTATAAACACCTGAGAGACAGAGACAGACTGTTATAAACACCTGAGGGACAGAGACAGACTGTTATAAAGACCTGAGGGACGGAGACAGACTGTTATAAAGACCTGAGGGACAGAGACAGACTGTTATAAAGACCTGAGGGACGGAGACAGACTGTTATAAACACCTGAGGGACAGAGACAGACTGTTATAAACACCTGAGGGACAGAGACAGACTGTTATAAACACCTGAGGGACAGAGACAGACTGTTATAAACACCTGAGAGACAGAGACAGACTGTTATAAAGACCTGAGGGACAGAGACAGACTGTTATAAACACCTGAGGGACAGAGACAGACTGTTATAAACACCTGAGAGACAGAGACAGACTGTTATAAAGACCTGAGGGACAGAGACAGACTGTTATAAACACCTGAGGGACAGAGACAGACTGTTATAAACACCTGAGAGACAGAGACAGACTGTTATAAAGACCTGAGGGACAGAGACAGACTGTTATAAACACCTGAGAGACAGAGACAGACTGTTATAAACACCTGAGGGACAGAGACAGACTGTTATAAACACCTGGGAGACAGAGACAGACTGTTATAAAGACCTGAGAGACAGAGACAGACTGTTATAAACACCTGAGAGACAGAGACAGACTGTTAGAAAAGCCCTAAGGGACAGAGACAGACTGTTATAAAGACCTGAGGGACAGAGACAGACTGTTATAAACACCTGAGAGACAGAGATAGACTGTTATAAAGACCTGAGAGACAGAGACAGACTGTTATAAACACCTGAGAGACAGAGACAGACTGTTATAAACACCTGATGGACAGAGAGACTGTTATAAACACCTGAGAGACAGAGACAGACTGTTATAAACACCTGAGAGACAGAGACAGACTGTTCAGCCTTCTTAAAGACCTTGGGCTGTGGTACTCGAGTCCGGTCTTCCGGTCAAGGCGGTTTTTCTATGGTCTCGGACTCGGTGGTATTTGGCCTCGGACTTGCCTCGGTCTCTGCCACTGGTCTTGCCAAATATGGCTTTTGGTCTCGACCGAGTCCAGGTGTCTTTATTATGTTTTATAATAATATTGGAGGGAAAGTAAAACACTGGCCACCTGATAACCAATCACACACTAGGTTATCTGTGCACTCCCGGCATCTGCGTGCCCTGCTGACGTTACCGCCATTCATTTTCATTGATTCACACACACTGTAACAAACAAAAATGTCCGCCAATTCTGCCATAATCAAATTTGGTTAACCCAAAATGATTGTCTTGATACTGTCTTGCATAAGACATTTTATTTTTCTGTCCTGGATTCGGTCTTGACTCGGACTCGGACCTGTTTGGACTCGGTCTTGTCTTGGTCTCGACTAGACCTGGTCTTGGACTCGACAAAGGTGGACTTGACTACAGCCCTGCCCTGAATGAGTCCTGCACGGGGCGCCAGCAGACTAAACGAGCCTCTTGACA
The DNA here is from genome assembly GCA_023631565.1 of Gymnocephalus cernua. Lineage (NCBI taxonomy): Eukaryota > Metazoa > Chordata > Actinopteri > Perciformes > Percidae > Gymnocephalus > Gymnocephalus cernua. The sequence goes on along the minus strand of JALJEH010000070.1, from coordinate 22,330 downwards.
TGACGGTCAAAATGGTTAGTTTGGGGTTAAAACGCCTGGGATAGGCGCTACGAGGGTCAGGGTAGGGTCTTTAAAGTTGTGTTTTAGGGTTAAAGTTCAGGCTTACGTACCTTCATCCAGGGGTAAATGTCCACCAGTCCTCCCCTGGCGATCGTCTGCACGATGCCGTCGTTGTATCGCATCACTTCCTGTAGCTCAGGGTCGCCAGGGCGATAGGTGGCGCTGAACACCAGCGTGCACACCACGTTGGTGACGGCGCGGGTCACCGCGGGAGATGGGTCGAAGCTACACCGCCCGCTGGACAACAGCTCGGCACACAGACCGTCCACCGCGGACAGAACTGGAGAGAGAGAGAGAGAGAGAGAGAGACATAGAGAGAGAGAGAGAGAGAGAGAGACAGAGAGAGTCGCTAATGAACTTAAATATTCATGGTTTTATACTGTAAGAGATTTGCTGTTCTGGTTCCATCAGGAGTCGAGGGGAAATAACTCTGTGTTGTGTTTTCAAGGTGTAGTGAAGGGAAATATGATCCGCCGTGAGCACGGTGTATTTTATTTTGAAAATTAACCGGATGCTTTATTTTGTTTCTGTGCTCGACTTCCTGTCCCGCACTATCTGCCGTGTACTGAATTGCTGCGGAGCTCTCCGGCGTCCGGCAAAAATAGAAGCTCTGCGTATCTGATCAGGGCGCAGCCGTTACGCAGTCAGTGGAAATACACACATTGACTTTAATGGAAAGCGATTGACTCCGCCGCCGTTCCGCAGCCATTACATGTTACATTACATTACATTACATGTCATTTAGCTGACGCTTTTATCCAAAGCTAATTACAATTAAGTGCTTTCAACTGTGAAGGTACAAACTCCAGACAACATGCAGTAAGTGCAAGTACATTAGCTTTAAATAAGTAAAACTACAAAGAGACATATGAAAGTCCAAGTACATTAGCTTTAAATAAGTAAAGCTACAAAGAGACGTATGAAAGTGCAAGTACATTACTTTAAATAAGTAAAACTACAAAGAGACATATGAAAGTGCAAGTACTTTAGCTTTAAATAAGTAAAGCTACAAAGAGACATATGAAAGTGCAAGTACATTAGCTTTAAATAAGTAAAACTACAAAGAGACATATGAAAGTGCAAGTACATTAGCTTTAAGTAAGTAAAGCTACAAAGAGACGTATGAAAGTGCAAGTACATTAGCTTTAAATAAGTAAAGCTACAAAGAGACGTATGAAAGTGCAAGTACATTAGCTTTAAATAAGTAAAGCTACAAAGAGATATATGGAAGTGCAAGTACATTAGCTTTAAATAAGTAAAGCTACAAAGAGACATATGAAAGTGCAAGTACATTAGCTTTAAATAAGTAAAACTACAAAGAGATATATGAAAGTCCAAGTACATTAGCTTTAAATAAGTAAAGCTACAAATAGACGTATGAAAGTGCAAGTACATTAGCTTTAAATAAGTAAAAATACAAAGAGACGTATGAAAGTGCAAGTACATTAGCTTTAAATAAGTAAAACTACAAAGAGACGTATGAAAGTGCAAGTACATTAGCTTTAAATAAGTAAAACTACAAATAGACGTATGAAAGTGCAATAACATTAGCTTTAAATAAGTAAAACTACAAAGAGACGTATGAAAGTGCAAGTACATTAGCTTTAAATAAGTAAAACTACAAATAGACGTATGAAAGTGCAAGTACATTAGCTTTAAATAAGTAAAGCTACAAAGAGACGTATGAAAGTGCAAGTACATTAGCTTTAAATAAGTAAAGCTACAAAGAGACGTATGAAAGTGCAAGTACATTAGCTTTAAATAAGTAAAACTACAAATAGACGTATGAAAGTGCAATAACATTAGCTTTAAATAAGTAAAACTACAAAGAGACGTATGAAAGTGCAAGTACATTAGCTTTAAATAAGTAAAGCTACAAAGAGACGTATGAAAGTGCAAGTACATTAGCTTTAAATAAGTAAAACTACAAAGAGACGTATGAAAGTGCAAGTACATTAGCTTTAAATAAGTAAAACTACAAAGAGACGTATGAAAGTGCAAGTACATTAGCTTTAAATAAGTAAAGCTACAAAGAGACGTATGAAAGTGCAAGTACATTAGCTTTAAATAAGTAAAACTACAAATAGACGTATGAAAGTGCAATAACATTAGCTTTAAATAAGTAAAACTACAAAGAGACGTATGAAAGTGCAAGTACATTAGCTTTAAATAAGTAAAACTACAAATAGACGTATGAAAGTGCAAGTACATTAGCTTTAAATAAGTAAAGCTACAAAGAGACATATGAAAGTGCAAGTACATTAGCTTTA